>VZUI01040859.1:0-263885 GCA_013401135.1 Cettia cetti
GGGAGGGAGGGAGGGAGGGAGGGAGGGAGGGAGGGAGAAGGAATGCAAGTCTGGAGAGGGGAAGCAGAAAATGCTGTGAGTTAATCAGGGTAGGATTAGCATGTCTTGATAAGCCAAGATGGGCCTGCAAGGCTTTGAATCCAGGGAGAACAATGGCATATGGTTCCTATGCTGTGGGATTTACTTGGATCTGCTTCCAGCAGGCTGCTCGCTCACAGCAGTCCTCGCTGTTTGCAGTGCTGGATGTGGCCAGGCTCCTGCCATCCTCCAGCCAGCAGCACCTGGGCTCTGCTCTGGCATCCACACTGCCTCCCTGACAGTGCCCAGGCTTCCTGGAGATTGGAGCTGACTCAGGAAATGTGCTGGAGTGGCCAGAGCATTTGGGGTGCAGGAGCAGAGGTCAGAGAGCACTCCAAGGGAACAATCCCTCTGCTGTGGGTTGTGCCTCTTGGGAGATCTCTGGTTCACAGATCTCTTGCTCTTGTTTTTTCTCCCCTCTCCAGCTGCAGATGAGACATTTTCTTTTAAATACAGTCCTGGAAAGCTAAGGGGAAACCAGTACAAGTCAATGATGTCCAAAGAAGAACTAGAGGAAGAACAAAGGTAAGTCGAGCTTCCTTTTTCTTCTTGCCCAAGCCCACCTGGCTGACATGCCCTTGGCACAATCTGGGTGTGCTCAGACCTCTCTCTCCCCACACTGCCCTCAGTGTCTCATTGCTCTGGAGTTCCAGACCTCCCCCACCCAGGAAGACAGGAGAACAAATAAAGTCACACTGATTTAGGAGATGGAGGTACTGTGGCCCTAAATACCTTTGGAGCTCCTCTGGAAGCTTAGACCAAATTTTCCAGCCGATGCAGCTGGTGTATTTGCCCCCATCCCATTAGTTCTGTGCTGATACATATCTTTTGAGGGCCTGATCTTTGGTTACTTGCCCTCCCTTGGCCCTGTGGATGGCATCCCAACCAAGGACGTGGGCATAGCTCAGAAACACTGGGGCTAAGTGAGGGAGGGTGAGGTTCTAGAGCTCGCTGAGATGCAGCTGACACTGGAAGTGTCCATCCCCAGGGCTGTCTCCTCAGCTGGATGTGGTGGGGATTTACCAAGTAGTGGGCCTGGTGGAGATGGAGAATTGTCCATCTTTCACTTTTTGCTGAAGTATCCCTCTGAGCCCTGCATGAAGAAAGGTTGAGCCTGTCCTGTCACTTAAAACAAGCTTTCTGGCATGAGATTCCCCAGCCTATACAAGGAATAACCCCACAGCTGAGGGCTCTGCTGCTGGCTGCTCCCTTACAGGTGCCCTCAGCTCACACCCCTGCTCTGAGGGTGAGCTCCAAGGAACGATTTCCCAGTGGTGGCTCAACAAGCCTGGGAGATGGTGTTCTTTCCATTGCTGGCCCAAGGGCTGTGGGACCCAATTCTCCACCCAGAGGTTTGCAGAGAGTGATTTAGGGGCATTTGTCACCCCTTGCCTGTCAAATCACGGTCTAAGTACCACCACAGCTGGCCCGGTGTGAAGAGCCAAGCAGAAACTTGGGTGCAGCAGGGAAGGCAGGGATGGGGGGATCACACCTCACCCCTGGCTCAGGCATCTCCTGCTGGCAAACCTTGCCTTGAGGCTCTTGGGCAGCATCTTTGTGATGCCACCAGCTGGGCTGGCTGAGGTTTATCTGTGTGAGGTGAGCAGGGCACTGTGGTAGGCAGAGTAAATCCAGAGACCTGCCCGGCTCTGGAGTCAGCAACAGAAATGAGCTCTGGTTTCCTCTGGCACGGGGTTGATTCTGCATTGGTGGCATCAGGAAAAAATGTTTGCTTTCTTCTTTTCCATGTATCCTTGTTGTACCTGAAGCCCCCACCCTGTAAACTGCTGAGCAGGGCTGTGAGTGTCACTGTATTTTTCACTTGGGGAGGGTGGTAGGGGATGAACCGAGTGAATGTCAGGGACACCCATGGTTAGATGGGATTTGCTTTTCATGATCCTGCTAAACACCAATGCAAAAATCTATGTGCAGCTGGCAAATTCCAACCCTTTGCACCAGCAGCTCCATCCAAACCAGCTGAGCAATCACCGTTCAGGTTTTCAGGGTCAGGAGTCCTGCAGGGCCTTGGGCCGGTTCCTGTGTGGCAAAAAATGCCCTTGTTGTCACCTGGGGACACTGAGGGGACATTGCCTAAGGACAGCAGTGGGATGGGGGTTTTGTACTCAGGACTGTGGACAGGCTCCAGGGGTTATGGACCTGTCCTGGGCACATGGCACTGCCCAGGCACTGCTGCTCTTGTCTGGAGCAGTCCCAGGGCAGGACAGTGCACCTAGAACTGATGGACAGTGCCTGGCCTGCGTGTCCCTTGGAGGTCCTCAGCAGACTTCCCCACTGAGGGCCACAGGCAGACGTGTTTTTCCTACTGCTCCTTTATTTTCTTCTCTTCCATATTTGTGTTGTTCATTTCTTTAAGGCAGCTTTGTGAATTTTTTTTGTCTTGCTTTGTTGCTGGCTTACTTTTCCCCCCCTCAAATCTTCACTGCGGCATCAGCAGCTTTTCATTGCAGGCCTCGCAGGTGGTGCAAGGGGGCAGGGCTGCTGCCAGGTAAGCTGGGTGAGCTGAGCACAGTGCCTCAGCCTTGTCCTGCATCCTTCTCCTTGCCCTTCCACCCCTCTCCCCCTCTCCATGCGCCCCGACCGTGCTGCTGACCTGCTGTGACCCGGGTTTGCCACCTTTATGTTGCAGGATTGAGCTGACCTCTGATCTCACATCTCTGTAGCGAGTACCTTAGGTCCTCGGCCACAAACATTCTTGCAAATCTTTTTGGTAAGGACATGCTGTTGCTTAGAGGTAGTGGTACCACTGATAACACCTGCTCGTGTCTTGGGTTATTTTGCTTTGGGGTTCTTTTCCAGGGGAGGGGTTGTTTGGAGCTGCAGTTGGTTGCCTGTCCCACCTCCCTCCCCACCTGCCTCCCCTTCCCTCCTCATAACAGACTGATGAGTCCACTCCCCCTGCATCCATCTCACTTTCCATGAGCACTCCAGGGCGAATGGGGGCTCTCACGTTTGGATGCTCACCTCTTCCACCTTGGATGCCTGAAGCTGGACATCCCACAGCCAATTCTTTGCACTGATTTGGGAAACTGGGGCTGCTGCAGAGCGGGTGGTTAGTCCTAAGGTGTGTTGTCAAAACTGAGACAGGTTTAGTGTTTGCTTTTAGCCCTGTCACTCCTCCAGCTTTCCCATGGACCAACAGGTTCCCATGTGAAGCAGCTGGTAAACAACATCCCAAAAATGCAAGCTGGTCCTCGGAGGCTACTTGTTGTGTAGTCCACAAGTTTGAATTTTGGGACTCCTTGATTTTGGAGATGCCAATGAAAAATTCCTTGCCTGTTCCAGGAGGAGCTGTAGGACTTCAGACAGGAGAGTACAGGCATGCAATAGATTTGGTTATTTAAGCAAAAAAACCCCACTTCTGTTTGAACCTGCATCCCTGCAGAAGCTGTGGTTGTCCTGCCTACAATTCACTAGAGTCTTGTGGCTTCCAACTGGTGCTAAATCTGGACTAAAAGGGGAAGGAATGTGACCTTCACTGAGTGATGCAACTTCCTGCTTCTGGTGACTTCAGCCTTAAAAATTAGAGTGCTCAATGAGGGAGGAGGACAGTAAATCCTGCTGGCAAATACATCTGCTGTGCTCACACCTGGTGGGTCACCAGTCCTTCTGGAACAGAAGTATGTAGCCTTTGCCCCTCTCAGGGAGAAAAACAGTCTGGGCAGGAAGGGGAAGAGTGCAGGGGAAGGATGCAGCCCTTGGTCCAGCCAGCACAGCTTATTCCAAATCCTTGTCTTCTGCACCTGAGGCTTTTGGCCATCTGTTGCCAGCTGCAGCTGCCACGGTGCAAAGCTGTAGCTCAGGAAATGTGAGTCGTGGTGATGCAGCTGCCCCTGCTCAGACAGGGCTGAGGTGTGTGTGAGGCACAGCCAGGCTGCCTGAGAGGTGTTGCTGTCCTGGCTGGGCAGCTCCAGTGGAGGAGGGAGGAAGAACTCCCCAGCATGCCTGCACTCATGGATCCTTGGAGTGGTCTCTGCCAGATGCTCTTCAAGCCTCTCTTAAGGCTGAAAGAAGTTAGTGGGGATTTTTTTCTGTTAGAAATGACTATGCTCAGGGCTCTGGTGAGTGTTGACAGCTGCAGCAAGGCTCCACTCCTAATAAAAGAGAACACCATAGGAGAAATGTCCCTCTTGGGGCTCTGCTTTCAGTTCTCTCTTTCCATGAGGCAAAACAGGTCCCAGCCAAGCCTTGGTTGGCTTCAGTGCTGTCTAGGGGTTGAGCTGTTGTCTGTGCTCTCTCCTTGTCACTCTTGGCTAGGTATGTTGGTGGGAGAAAGGAGAGCAGATCCCATCTGACAGGCTCCAGAAAGGTCTTTCCTCTCTGTCCTCTCTCTGGGATTGAGGAAGAGGTGGGGGTGAAGGGGCAGACACTGCCCCAAGGCAGACCCACAGAACAGGGTCTGATGACTGGCACCAAACTGCTCTTGGCAGGGGCACTCCTGGCTGGAGCAGATCACCCAGGCCACTGTCAGTCTCTGGAAGAGTGCAGGAAAAATAGGGATAACTTACCAATTTCCCTAATGGGCTCAGTTCCCACAGCCAGGTGACCCTTTCAAGGATCACACTCTCCTCCTGCCCCTCAATCCTCTCCTCCCACCTCAGGCCAGACAGGGATGGGTTGAGGTGGCACTGTTTGAATACAGACTGGGTTTAAGGCTAAGGCTCAACTGCAAATTGGAATTCAAGCAAGGGGAATTGGATGGCTGTAAATATCAAGCTCAGCCCTTTTCTTAGTGGTAATTTAGCAGTGGAAACCTGTCTCCTCCCCAGCTGGGTTCAGAGAGTCTTCTGGTTATGAGGCACTGAAAAAACCTGGGCTTGGGCACTGAAAAATCTGGGCTTGGACCGTGGAATGTCAGGAAGGCAGGGTAGAGCTTGGTTCTAGGGAATATCAGAGAGCAGAAACGTTTCCCTGCTCTACAAGGCATCCTGAATGAAGCTGGGATGCAGCTGTGGCTTGAGGGACAACTGTGCTGAAGACCAAATTTTGAATGAGACAATGCTAGTGATGACAGCTCTGGAGCACACGAGGGCAGGAAGCAGCTGCAGAGGTTTAATGATTGTGTTGACAGACCTTGACCTATTTCAACCATCTCCACTAGTAGCCATCCAAAAATAGGTGGGTGGACAGGGCTAGAGGAGGTTGCATTCTGGAAGAGCTGTCCATTGGCATCTGTCCCTGTCCACCCCCTGCATTGCCATCACATAACCCTGGCCTGCCTGCTCGCTCCCCTCTCTGTACAGCATGGGAACTGGGCCTCCTTCTCCTCCCTCTCTTTTGCTAACCTTCCCCCCACCCAGTGGCTTTGCTGTCCTGTCCTGTCCTGTCCTGTCCTGTCCTGTCCTGCATGGTGCTTCTTTTGGATGAGGGAAGCTGGTAAGTTTGGGCTTTTGGCTGGGGGAGGGGGTTATTATTTGTTTGCTTCTCATCTTCTGCAGCACGATAGTCGTCCTGGGCTGAGGGAGGAGGAGGAGTAGCAGCAAGGGATGCAGAGCCCAGGGCCACAGCACTCTGCAGGGCAGGGTGGCCACTGCTTTACTGCAGCCACCAGCCACGGGGATGGCACCAGCCACGGGCAAGGTTGCTTTCAGCTGCCAAACACCCAAGGCATGAGTTGTGTTTGCTTCCCACCTGCCTCTTGTAGCAAAGGGCACTGTATGTTTGGGGATGCCTGCTGAGCTCCCCCTCATCCTCACTCTGTAGGTGTCCAGTTCCACTTGGATGAGGAGGAAGCCTGCTGGTGGCCTGGTGCTGTTCCCTGCCCCCATATCCCTGGGGAAAACGTCCTCTGACTTACAAGATGTCAGTGGACTTGAGCCCTGGCCCTATTTATAGTCATGATTGAGTCATGAATCCCCAAAAGCTTTAAAAACAGAGTAACTCAGGATGCCTCCCTCAGAAAGCCAGGGAAGAGGAGGCCAGGAAGCCCCTTCCCATCTCCTCCTCTCCCGTCCCAGAGAGGAAACCCTTGCAAACTCCCCCGTAGCCTTTGCAGGGTGTGAGTCTCTGACCCTGCCTTGGCATGAGATTTTAGTTCAGACAGCAACTCTGCTTGAGCTCCTGGGGGGTTTTTTGGCTCAAGTCCTGAATTGTCCTGGCTTGTGGCTGCTTCTCTGTGTCTCCCTCACCCAGTGCTCATGATTTGTCTTCATCTGCTTCTGCTTAACCTTGTGCAGCACGGGCAGCTGGCTGTTCTCTGCCTGCTAACTCCCTGGGAGCCCTGCTCTGCCTGTCCTGGCCTCCCCTGCAGCTGGGAGAGACCCAGGGATGCAGGGAACTGGGGCATCTTGCCAGGCTGGGAGCAAACTGGTGTTCAGTGAGCTGGAGAACAAACACTGAGGGATGGAGGAAAGCGCAGCCCGGCCTGTCCGTGGCTTTTCCCACTGCTGTGGTGTTGGCTGGGGTGGTCAGGAGGGGAATGGGCACACAACTGATGGATGAGCTGGTCAGGAGCCCGAGCCACCTTGCTGGCTGTGCTCTGGTCTTTTCAGCTGTTGCTGCTCTGGCTGGGAAATGTGGGACTCTTCTGCCCCAATACAGTTGTGGGCAAGGTCTGCTGGGGGTGATACAGCCCCAGTCCCACTGACTCCTCACTAGCCCCTGTCCTAAAGCCCATGAGACTTGGGCTCTCTGGCCACACTGGTTTTGGCAGTGTATTTAGGTATTTCCTAAAGCCCAGTGCACCTTTCAACTTCTCTGTCCCAGTGGAGGAATTTCAGATTTGTGTTGAGGAAGCTCCTTTTGGTACTTTTCATTCAATACTCAATCTCTTTTCTCTTTTCTAAGCACTGTCTCCCTGTTCTGCATTTAAGTCCTCTCTGTGTTTTGCTGATTGGCTGAAGCAGCTGGCTCACACTTTTGGGATCACCATGAAAGCTTAGATTTAGTGTGTCATTCCTCATATTCTTCCTGCAATACCTCAAGACTAAGTTATAGTCACCACCAGCAATGAGATGGTAGCTGCTCCCACAGTAAAGAAATGGGGATAGTGGTGATGGGATCATCCCCAGCAGTGAGATGGGAGGGAACTTCTTGGGGAGATCTCAACCCCCCATTGCCAGGTCTGTCCAGAACTAAGGGTTTTTATTCCCTGCTCTTCATCCTCAAGGGTCAATCCTAGTTTGGAGTGAGAAGAGTCTGGAGCCAGGTTCCTGTCTACCTTCCTTGCCAGGATTTCAGAGCAGAGGTCTGATGGTCCTGACAGGGTCCTGAGCTAGTGAATGCTCTGTGCTTCTGAAAATCATCTTTTTGAGTGAAACTATCCCTGTTACAATGAGTAACCAGACATGGTTACAGTAGGATGCTCTGGGCTCTCCTTAGAGGGAGTCAGGACTCCTTTGGAAAGCTGAAGTCTGTGAATGGGCTACAGATTTCCTGACCTGCTGTGGATTTTTGCACACATGAGAGATACATGCACATGGGAATGCCTCCAGTAACCTCTGGTTTTCAGAACTGAGGTGCTGTCTTCTCTCAAAAGCAAGAAGCCTTGTATCAGTGCTGTGGGGGAGCTGGAGTGAAGGGAATGGTCCTGAGGCCACCAGAAGGACATGTAGTTTCCATGCTTCTTTGAGACCTTCAGTCCCTAAGCTGCCCTCATATTCCATGACCTCCTTTTCTCTGGGCTCTTTGTTCTCCAGCTTTTCCTTGTACAGAACCATGTCCAGCTGACAAATCACTGATTTTTGATTCAGTGACTTGGCCATTGGCTTGGGCAAGAACAGAAATACCTGGATAATCTTCATTTAAAGAAAGGATACAGCTTCTGGCAAAAGATGACCCTAACCTGGTTTGATTGAAGAGCTGCTGGGGGCAAGCATGCTGATCCAAGGAGTGGAAAGGAGGGAAGAGCCAAGGATAAGCAGTGGCTCAAATCTCTGGGCCTTCATCCCAAGCTAATTAAGACATTCAGGTTCCATGGCTGAAATGCCAGAGCTTCTCAGCCTGGAGGGTCATATGGCCCCAAAGTCCCAGGGAGGGACTGCCTCATGCTCTTTAGTCCAACTCCCCTCACAGCTCGCTACAGGACCAGAAAAGGGTATTCCTGCTGTGCAGATGGGAATTTCTGGCTCTGATGCACATCTTCCATTAAGGTCATGCTGGTTTTGAGTGAGCTCTTCTCACCCCAGCTGTCAGCCTGGTCCTGTGGGGATGAGTATCCCTGTGAGGGACTCATCCACCGTCTCTGATATCCCCCATCATTCCCCACTCCAACTGTGGCACGCTGGAGGGGACCTCCCCTCCTGGGCCCCCGTGGCAATGAGCTTATGCCCTCACACGTGAAATCTGATTATGCTTGTGTGACTTGAGTTGGGATGATCCGCTCCTCAGCACCGCGGATCCCGCAGAGCGATTAGCCACTCCGGAAAATTTCCTTTCTTTGTCCTAATGGGATGGCCACTGAGCCTTGGCAACGTTGCTCCAGTAACCCCAGTCCCACGTGATGCTTCCCCAGCATCTCCCATCCGGGATCCGGGTCAGCAGCTGCTGCTAGAGACAGCAAGAATTTGCAGAAGAGTGAGGAAGAAATGAGGCTGCATCTCAGCCTCACGCCATGGCTGGCAGGAGTAGGGGATGTCCAAATGTGGCTCAGGTGTTATGGGCCATGAACCCTATTGAACCCAGGAGGAATGAGGCTGGGGGTGTGTGTCTGTATGTGTTTGTAGGGTAGGTGATGTGTGTTGTAGCTTCCCCCTACCTCAGTGCAGGTCTCTGTGCCTCCATGGGCAGCTGTCCAGCCTCTCTTGCGTGTTTCCTGATGTAGATGGTTCACCCATGAGAGATGCTGGAGCAGTAAGGACAGAATGTCTGCAAGATTTCAGCTGAGAACAAGGGACCATATTTTTTAGACCCTGGCTCTGCTAACAAGATGTGGAGGGAGTGCCTGGGTGTCCCCACACATTAAACACATCTCACCCTTCTTCCCTGGTACACTGGGAGAGCTTCCCATCAAAAGGAAGTGACCTGCAAGGAGTCTGGGGATTTTACCTCCTTCCCTTGAACAGGATCTGTAGAAAGATTGAGAAAGGTCGAGCAGTTCAGGCACACTGCCCTGTGAAATCAGCACTTGTTCCTGGTTCATTTGTCTACTGGTGGGAAGAGGAATCTGGGCTGGTCAAGGCTGCCAGCAGCCCCAGGAGGCTCTGCACAGGACAGTGAGGCAGTAACCTTTGGAGTTAATTAGCTTGGCTTCTCCAGTTCCTATTAGTAGCTCAGAAGAGTTGTAACTTAGCTTGGTGCCAGACAAGAGGATTTGTACTTCCGATTGGGTTCTGACCATCCTGCTGCAGTTGATGAAGCAAAGTCCTTCTGAGAGGCATGAGGTTTGCAAACACAGCTTGTCCTGCCCTGAGGGGGAAGCTGCCTTGCCTTCCTCCCCACACACACACTGAGGGCTCTCCCTGCTCGTTTATGTGAATAATAATGAACCAGCCTGAGGGGTGAAATGACTGAAATGATTTCTCTCCCTGTTTCTCTTTGCAGACCTGAAGACTATATGAAGTTGTCCCTAGCCTCCTCCTAAAGGCATCCCTTGGCATCATTAAAGGCTTGAGAGAAATACCAAAACCAACCAAACACACCCATAAGAGAAATCCATAAACCCTCAAAACTTGGGATCCCCTCTTGGTTTGAAGTTGAGTTCTTCAAAAACTCCTGTCAAGTTTGAGGATATCCTGTTGTGTGGCTCCACGGATGGGGGCTGAGCCCAAGCAGTGACTTGAGTTGTGTTTGGGGGACTGGGAAGAATCTTCCTCTCTCTCCCCCTAACAAAACCCAAAAGTGAACATTAAATATGCAATGAGTCTATTAGTTGTGTTTGCTACATATATTAGGCCATGAAATCCATATTGTTCCTTTCCTGGGGTGGGCAAACCATAGCTCTGCTCTCAGACCAGCTGGGACCTTGTACCAGAATCTCGAGTTGTTTTGTCCTGAGGCCAAACTCCTCTTTGTTGCTGAGGGGTGGTAACTGCCTGTGACTTCCAGTGTTGCACAAAGCTGCTTTACTCCAAGGGGTGAAGGGACAAAGTGGGGTCCATGTGAGGGATGGCAGACGATGGCTGGGCTGACTCAAATCTTGCTTCTGTAGTTGTTTTAGCAGAGAGCTGATTCTGTAGGTAGACAGGAGACTCAAGAAGTGACAAGGTTTAATAGTTTAGCTGTTCCACTTGTGGTGGAGAGACCACACTTTGGCTGCTGTTATTACCTGCATCCTCACTTTTCCCTACTCCAGTTCCCAAGAGGAGAGACCCAAGGAGGCAGCTTGGTTCCCTCTGGCTCAGGATGAGATAGTGGAGGTCCTGAGAGAGGCACACTCCCCATTCCTCTGCCTGCTTGCTGTTCCAGTGCCCTCTTCTCTTGCTGGTCCATGGGAGCCAGAGCTCAGCGTTGCCCCTCAGCTCTGTCACACAGAGCAGATGAATTTGGCTGGTCACATACTCGCTTTTAAATCAAACCCAGCTGGTTTTTGAGAGAGAGAAGAGGGTGCAAATCCCTTAGTGCTGATGTAGAAACACCAGGCTGGGTGGGGATGTGTCCTCCAAAGCTTCTCTGTCACTGCCTCTTGGCTAACACTGCAAACATATCAGGAACACAACAGGCTGCTTTTTTTTCCCCCTTTAATTCCTATGCAGACAATACTTGAAACCTTGTACACAGTTGTCCTTTCCAGCGCCTGGGGTTGGCAAATTCTTCATAAACTGGCTCGTTTAAAGAACAGCAGGAGGCTTCAGCTTTAGAAGAGGCTGGGCTGTCCCTTCCCAGCTGACAACTGCTCAGTGATTTGCATAAGAATTTAGGCACATCTGGACCCTCTGCTTCAACATCCCGCTGGTACAGCCGCTGTCTCCCCTCGGTGCTGGCTGGCTGACTGTGTCCCAAGCACCCAACTATGCAAAGAATGCCTTATATCCGTTGTGTTTAAGTTACATGGCAATATGTACATCCAGCAAAGTCGGTAGTTAAGTCCAGATTTTTGCTAGTGGCAGCAAGTCAAACTCTTTCTTCAACTCAAATGGTTGTCTGGGTATTTTTTACTTTTGTTTGTTTTTTGTTTGTTTTGTATCTGATGGTGGCTCTTATACAAAGGACTGTAATTCTAGTGGCTTGAATCTGTAAAAATTGCCTTTGTTTGGTCCAATAAACCTTTGAATAGTTTATTTGGCTTGTGCTTGTTCTCCCTACCTCCAGCAGCTTGTAACTTCTTCGTCAAGAGATTTTTGTTGAAAATCTGGATTTTAGGTTAGAGGTACAGTCTGCCCTCCTATAACTTTTATCTCATAAATTATTACATTCCCATAAATGATCAGAGGGAAAATCAGGGATATTCCCCTATTTCTGGTGAAGCAATGCAGTGTTCCAGCAGGATCCTGGTCTTGTTTGGCTGCAGAGCAATTAACAACATTCCCAATGCAGAGCTCTGCCCAGGATTTCAGCTGCTGTGGACACTTGTGGTGCTTAGCAGTTCCTAAACCCCAGATCTCTAACTTACCCATGGCTCACTGCCCCAAACCTCCAGCTAACTGTAACTTTCTTGGACTGAAATGTCTAAAAAGAGCATAAGGGAGCTAAGTATGCAAAAGTAATTGCCTATGAAGAATTAGGCTGCTTCAAAAATCCTTAATTAATCTATTTTGTTAGCAGTAAGTAAAATCCTGCTTGACCTCCTGAAACCAAGTAGTTTTGAACACAGCATTTATGAGAAGAGAGAATGATTTTATTTGTGAATGGGGTATGTTTGATATGAACTCATCCAAAAAAATACCCCAAACCAAACCAAGCTGTAGCACTACAAGGTTGTTTTGCATGGTTTGCTTCTCCTCTGATAGGAGAAGCTCCTCTTCAAAGACAGTTTTATGTTTATGGTGCCTTACTCTTCCTTCCCAGGCTCTTTTCTCTCTTTATCTTTGTTTTTCTGTCCCTTTGTAGTAGATTATGTAGTGCAAAGAAGTAAGAGCAGTAACAGTTTATTTTTCTATTTTCCAAATGCACAGTCACAATATTTAAAGTTGAGGGGAGAGCCAAAATGTTGTGCTTCAAAAAAAAAAAAAAAAAAAGAGAGTGAATATTGTCTGTGATCCTGATTTTGGAGACAAGGAAATGGGCCTTTGGAGAGGTTTTAGCAGTGCTGATGTCTGTGAAATAAGGAGTGAGGGATGCAGACCTGTGTGAGCATTCCCAGCTGGGATGCACTGCAGACACAGGAGGCCAAGCTGTGTATTGAATTTCTCCACACCAGACTGGCAACGTGCCCTCTGGTGCCCAGCGGTGATCTAAAATAAAATATTGATCACTCATGACCCTGCTTCCTTTCCTCTTGTCTGGAAAGGGCAGATGGATGCTCTTCCTATGAGCACAAAACATTACAGAGGAGACAGACACATCCAGGCTTCCATAAGTGAAAGATTCCACATCATTATCAGGGTATGTTTGTCTGTAGGACCATTGCATTTTGATTGCAATACAAAAGAACTGGCAAATGGCTTTAGCCAGGATCTGCTTTTTTCCTGCCCTGTTTGCTTCAGCAGTGCTGAGAGGACAGGCTGCTGTTCCTACTTCTGCTGGGATTTAGCCCAGGAGAGGGGAAAATGCAGAGCAGGAGCTCAGGAGCAGGGGAAGAAGTTTCCTCTGCTCATTCCTGACTGTCTTCCTCTGCTCTTGTTTGTGGTGTGGCGGCTGCTGCTGCATTGATGCTGTCCTTTCTTTCAAGCAAAAATTGTGCCTTGTTTCTGCCTGTCAATAGTTATTACTGCCCCTCCTGTTACTGGAACAGCTGATGGCTCCTTCACACAGGCCTTGCAGGAAGACTACCCCAGGTTATCCAGCGGCGTGCATTTAAAAGGATTAATTAAATGGTTTAAAGTCCTGTGTGGGAAGCTGGTTGTGGCAGGATAGAGGACTCTTGACAGCGTGACCACGTGGGAGTAAAAGCCAGGTTCTGTGTTTTTAGCCCAGGGAGGTCTAAGGGTGCTGAACAAGTGGGAGGAGCTGGGACTGCGGCAGGGCTGTGCTCTGAGCTGTCACTGAGTTCTGGCCTCACACTCATGCAGGGGCAAAATGAGCCTTGAAGCAACAGGAACTACATCTGCCTTGTTACAGCCATAAAGCACCACATCCCCTTTAGTTCTTTTCATCTCCCACAGGAGAGTCAGGAATGGGATGTGCTAGGCAATAGAGCAGCCTGATCCCAACCAGGTAGGAGTCTGGCAGTGGGAACATTCCATCCCTCAGCCCTGCCTGGAGCCATGTGCACATTCATCTTGCTCCAAAAGGGAATTTTGTAGAGTTACATCAGTTCATGAGCTACCTGCAAACAAATGGCACTCCTGTGCTGCCCACCCTCCTGTATCTCTCAGTGATGAGCAGTATAAGTTCTCCTATAAATAAAGCCCTCTCACAGATACCAATCTTCATGGGATGTACAATGGTTAACTGATTCAGGGTAGGGAAAAATCAAGATAACTTCTGTTAGGGGGAGAAGGGTGTTAATCATCAACTATGGGACTGCCTGGGGATTAAAAATCTGATCTAGGTGGTCCACTGGTCAGCCTCTACACAGGGACCACCTCACTGCTGGACTGACTACCGGGTCCATCTCACCATTGGACATTGGCAGACAAACTCAAATTAAAGCAAATTCCTATCCACGATCTTATCTTCCAGTGGCTGATTAAAGTCATGTCCACACTGGGAGGTAGTTTGCTCTCTAGTTTTAAGTTAGGATATGCATTTAAAATTTAATAGCTATTCCTGAATTTCTCTGTATCTACATCCTCTCATTGCAGAAGGAAAGCACACTGGGCTGTTGAATCTTAGTCCAGGTTCATTATGGAGTCTGCTAAATTGGGACATGTTGGTCTTATAAAATTCCACATGCTGAGTTATCTTGAAAGTTTGAGCATAGATAAGCCCTGAGGAACTCCAAAGCCAGCATTAAAGCAGGCTGGTTTATCTCCACGTTTAGGGAGTTGCAGGATGATGGGATAGATGGGAAGGGGGAGGAAGGAGAACCAGAGGCTATCTCTGCCTTATCTCACACAGACAGATTTCCTGCAGCCAGTAAGGTTTGTACAGTGGCCTGCCCTTGGCTCTGTGTTTCATCTGACATTGGTGTTCTTGCTCCTGGACTGGTTATTCCTACTTCTCCTTTTCTTCTCAACAGGGTTCAGAGAGAGCAGCTGGCTGCCATCTTCAGACTGATGAAGGAAAAAAGTGACACGTTTGGAGAGATGTCTGAAGGAGACATGAAGGAGCAGCTCAGGCTGTACGATATATAACCCTGCTGCCAGGGGAGGCTGTGCTCAAAAGCCATCTTGGCCCTTGTTCTGCAGGACACTGGAGGCTGTAGTGCTTTATAAGTATCTCAGTAGTTATTTTGCAGTTCCAGTTTGTTTTTCAAACACATATAGGCCTGTGATACGTATTTCAAAAGACTTGTAATTCCTCAGCCTTTTAATAATTTTTCTTTGCAGAGCTATCATCTCGTACAGCAATTTTTTACCTCTTTCTGGCTGGGCAATATGTCTCAGTCCTACAAAGCAGTTAAACCCACAACTTTTTTTCTGGCCATGCTTTATGCAAATGAACTTTCAAGCCTGGTCTTTCTGAGTTTGACATCCGAAGAGAGCCAAAGATGATAGGTGTAAAATGGATGAAAACTAGAATAACTCAGGTTGAAGGGTCCTGTAGTCCAAAATCCTGCTAAAAGCAGGCTCAGTGGTGAGACCAAGGTGGAATACTCAGGGCTTTATCCTGTTGGGTCTTGAAAAGCTCCAAAGATGGAGACTGCACAACCTCTCTTGGCAGGGAGGCTTCCAGCCCTACAGTTAGACAACAAACAGCCAAAAGCCAGGCATCAGTGCTCTGATCAGGGCATGTTGCCCCTCATCTCCCTGGAAGGAACACTTCATCCTCCTTCACTCTGGCTTTTGAAACCAATCCAGGCTGGTTCCAGCTGACCTCACTGAGATCATCCTCATGCCTGAGGAAGCAGCAGCAAACTCCAACCTGGACACACAAACTTCTCCTCGCCTCCTGACACTGGTGAAAGGACCACAGAAAGGCTGCTGGGTTTATCACAAGGATGGTTGTGCCCACCTCAGATCCTGCTCCTCTCTTGCAAAATTATGTGGGAAACTACACACTTAGGAAGTCTCTGTGATTTTATCAAGTATTTTGAACAGTCTTGATCAGCCCTTGGTGGTTTGAATAGAGTAAATCAATGAGCATTCCTAATTATAACTAAATGTCTTCTGGTGTGCTTATCTCTCCTATGAAATCCTCTTAAATACTTTCTTATCAGGAAGTATTTTCTTGGGTTTAGTAACTGCTCACAAAAGGAGGCAATATTTTCTGACCCAGTTTTAGGGAATGATCACTTAAAAAATTAGTTTTGCTTTATTTTGTGTAATCCTCTTCAGTCCAAGAAACCTAATGTTTCATTATCTGGTCGCTGTCTCCCAGTGCAGTGTGTTCTATAACATCAGACACTTAGCCTTTTAAGAATCATTTTATCTTCTAATTGTTTTCACTTAGGTCAAGGCATATTTATAATGAGATCAAGCTGGTTTTACTACAAATCATTACTTAATCTAAATTTAATGTCTGAAAATTACCTCTTCTTATTCAACATGAATTAATTAAGTCAAAAAAGTAGACCCATGATGTGAAATATCACGCTAGCTTGCTGTATCCCTAGGACACAGATTCCTTTGTCAAGCTGTGTAAAGGGAGAAATGTAGGAAATTTGTATATGGGGCTTGTGCCTATCTCAAAACTCTTCATGAAAGCAAGCAAAGGAGAGATAAGGTGTAGTAGATTTTTAATCTCTTGCAGAATTCACACTTTATTTCTAAAATATTTTCATATTTCTTATGTTAATGTTGGGTCTCCTCTGAATAGGAACATTTGTGGAGCAGAAAAAAAATCCTCAAACCCTTCAGCTTTAGAGTATGCCAGCAATGATAACACTGCAAGGGACAGCAGCTGGAATTAAACCTGTCCTGTCCAGACCAGCCCCAAGCATCGTCACCAAAATGTTCAGATGCTGCTGACAGTGGTGGTGAAAAACCTATTATTTACTAGGCTCAAATTTAAGAAATTAAGATAAATAAAAAAGCCTCTGCCCAAGACATGAACGGAGGGGTATCAAGATGTAAAACCCATGGGTTTTGAGTGGTGCATTCCTCCATGTGCATTGACAAGGCTGTAATGAAGAGCATCCTGCTGGACACATCCGTGTGGGTCCATGGAGGTGATGGGGAGGGACCTGCAGCCATGGGGTATGTCCCAATTTGGCTGGGCAGCTTCTGAGGTGCTTCTCCCACTGGACTCATCAATATTTATCCAGGAAATTTCACCAGCTGCTGCTGCAGCAGCATCTCCCCTTCTGGGTATTGTCCTCTAAATAATTCCAGAATCACAGAATCCATCACAGACTCATTTGTGTTGAAGTGAACTTAGAGATCATCTAGTTCCACCCTAAAAGGGGATGTTGGCACTGGGGGATTCTTGTCAGGGGCAAAGGCACTGGGGGTCCCCAGCAGAGGATGGCAGCACTGGGTGTCTCTCATGAGGGGATGGTGCTGCTGGGGGTCCCCATGACAGGACAATGGCAATGAGGGGTCCTCATGAGGGGACAGCCACACTGGGGGTCCCCAATGATGCAGTGGCTGCACTCGGGGTCCCCATGAGGGGGTGGAGGTACTGTTACCAAAACTGCAGGAAAAACAACAACACTCCAATAACATTTTTAAAATTAGAGTCAAGGCATTACATCATTATCTGTCCAGGATGTGCCACAGAACAATTTCATTCACACATAGGCCGGGTGTGCAGAGAGTATCATTCCATGATATATGGCTTTTATTAGATTTTTCAGGTCTTTTATATAGTCAAAACTGATAGAAGCAGGTTGGGTCAGTGTTCATTGGTCCCAAGTTGTGTAGTTCTTAGTTTTTGGTTTCCTATAGTTTCCAGATTTCTTTGCTTCTGATGCGAATTAGATCTTCATTCTTTGATTTTCTTATCAGTCTTTTCCGGAGGAGATTTCCTATCAGTCTTCTCCACCTCTGCCGGAGGCACGGTCTGGGGTAGATGTTCCTGGGTGGCCACTGATGTTCCATGAATGGCCACTGAGGGCCCTTTATCTTATGGGCTACTCCCGGCCTGTTGATATGTTGAGTTCATCAGGCCCCACCTGGTGGAACAATGCCCTGGAGAGAAACTTAAAATTCTTTTAACCGGGGCAAACAAAATTCCTTGAGTAAAGCTATACAAAAATTTTTAAACTGGTATGTTTCCCAACAGTACTGGGGGGTCCCCTTGACAGGATAATGGCACAGAGGGGTCCCCGTGAGGGGACAGCGCTACTGGAGGCTCCCCACGGCCGCGGGCCCGCACTGCCATGGCAACAAGTGACGATCGCCATGGGACTAACATGTCCCCATTGGGCTCCCGTACGGCAACGCGGAACGGGCTCGGATTGTCCCTGTGCGCCCCCCGTATCCCGCGGCCGGGGGGGCGGGGCTGGCTGGAGACGCCGGGACGGCCGTTACCGGCAGCGCGCGTGCGCGGTGCTTGACGTCACGCGCTACGTATGACGTCATGCGGCCGCTGTCTGAGGAGAGCTCAGTCCCGCCGTCACAGCGATGGCGGCGTTGAGGGCGCTGTGAGCGTTCTGAGGGCTCCCTGAGGGCTCCGATCCTCGGAGCTCTAATCACGGACACAGAGTCTGGCTGAGGAGGGCCACATTGTTTATTCTGCACAGAGCCCACGGGAGAGGTTTCCACAAATCAAACCGCCCAAAGTCACCTCTTTTATATAATAAAATTAACATTAATTCGCTTATCTAATACATATTTGTTTGGGTGTTTGATCGTGCAACGCAAAAGTTCTTTTGTTCATTAAGCAACTTCCGTTGTAGAATTTGATGACATCAAATTTACAAAAAGGGAGAAAATTTAGTCCGGGAATGGATAATCCAACTTGAAGATATCAAGGAGATTCAGTTTATTGCACAGGGTGTGAGGTGAAAGTCTCCACAAATGGAGCACGACAAAGGGCAAAAAGTTACCTCTTCTATACAGTAAAATTCAAGTGAGCCCACCTGTCTGATTCATATTTGCTGCCTACCTAATACATGTTTATTTGGGTGATTAATTTTATTAATTGCTTGCTTCCTTTGGATGAATCTTAGAGGATAAGAAGCAAAAGTTTGCTGTATTTCATTGAGCATCTTTTGTTGTAAAAGCTACCTGAAGTTATGTTTACAAAAGGTGAGAAAATTCAGCCTGAGGACAGATAATTCAATTTGAAGACATCATCCACATCCATCAGAGATACAGGTTTTTTAAAAAAAGTCTATAATGATTTGATAAAGGAACTTTAATAGGTGGGGGAAGCGAAGGCAGGGGAAGATAAAAATGAGCAGAATTCCTTTCTGGCTGTGCAGGTAGCTTTGATAGGGATCTCAGATTTCTTTACAGTTTGTGTAAATGAGCTTTTTGTATGGGTTGCTCCAGGAATTGGTGACTCTTGTGCTCTGTGATGTAACTGCAGGTGTTTCCCCTCTCGAGCTGGTGTCAGTTCAGGGAGTTGGGCTTGTCCCAGCACATCCCTGCTGTTAAAGTCTCTGCAAGAGAAGAGGTGGGTTTGCACTGTTCTTTTCTTGGAAAAAAATGAGAATAGTTATAGATGGGAAATAGTGTGGCCCCACACACACCATGAACCCTCTGCTTTTTACACCTGCAAGGTTATTTACCACCTCGTGTTGCCTCCTGTGCTGTTCAGGGACATTCTGGAATTTTTTGTAAGCTATGTCAAATATTTTGAATAAATTCCTCAGGGGTATTTCTAAGAATGAACCAAAGGCAAAATTCTTCACTAATACCTGCCAGAGGAGAGCAAGCAGGAGCTTCCAGACCTTTGGAGCTTTGTAGTTAGAACACTAAAAAACACCCCACTATTTCCTCCCTGCCTCACCCTTCCAGTCCCTCATGTCTCTTAATCACTGTTGCCAGGCAAGGAAGTGATTTAAAATAGTCAGGATTTATCCCCATAAGAACAAAGGAAGAAAATTCAAAAATCACGTGGGTAACAATCCATTTTAGATGATATAATTTCCCCTGGAAGGTGAAATAACTAATTCTGAAAGGTTTTGTTCCTGGTGCCTATGGGGAATTTGTGCAGTAATCAAGTGTGGGGCACAAGCAGCTCCTATTTTAAGAAAGCAGCTTCACCTTTAATGCCTTTACTTTTGTTGGTGAATCACATTTTGATATAAGGACTGTATAAAAAATAACCCCTTCAGCACTGAAGCCTTTTCTGCCTGCATTGCTCTAGAAGATTTCTGACCAAGATAACCTCAGAGGTGGTGAAAAATGTACAGTGCTGTCTTCTACCTTGTGGTTGTGGCAACTGAGTGGTATTTGGGGTTTTTAATTATTTCTCTAGAATATGACTGAACTTTTTCTCACAAAAGTGAGTGTTCACAGGGATTTTGACATGTCCTAGGAATCATCTTTCTTGTGAGTCCTGTCTAAACATTAAATGAAGCAGCAGAGGTTATAAGTTCTGGAAGCAGCAGCAGAGAGTAAGAATTTCTAAAGAGGGGAGAGAGTGCCAGTGGAGGTGGGGAGGGAGTGCCAGTGCCATGGATTTCAATCTGACTTTGTGCTAGGACAGGGACAGAGCAAAACATGGAAGACCCTATGGTTTTTGTTGTTTCTTTTTTTTAAAAACTTTGAATAGATCTTATTCAGCTCATCCAGTCACTGGATCCCAGCCAAACTTCTGGAATAGCTGTAACACTTTTTTTTTTTTTTTTTTTTTTTTTTTTTTACCTAAAGGGAATTCTCCTGTCTGAAATACTTTCTTAATTCCCAAAGTAGGTCAGGAATGCAGCCATTGAGGTTTTTGCTGTTGTGAGTCATGGTGTGCTCAGCTGTTGGGAATGCTCCCGTTTGTCAACTGCTAAATTGCACTGGGAACAATCAACACTAAGTGTAAGTATTTCATAGTTTGTTTCATCTTAATTTGTCTCGAAGGAAGGGGATAATTGATTTTGTTTTCCATGAGAAGCTGGTGCCAAAGCTGCTGTGGGGATTGTGACTTTTCAGGCATTGAAGCAAGGGATGCTGCTGCAGGGAGAGATGAGCCAGCCAGCTGACATCACCCCGGGAAGCACAAACAGCCTCAGCACATCTCCAAAATCGGCAGTGGGACCGGGCCAAGCGTGGCAGGGAGGCTGCGAGCCTCCTCCCCGTGCGCCCTGGGGACTCACTGCACCACCCCCGGCTGTGCCTGTGATAAATCAGGGTGAAGGATGATGAGTCCTTACAGTGCACTCAGTTTCTCCTGAGGAGAGGAGATTGCAGCCCTGCAGGAAGGAACCCTTGGAGAGAGACGGTGCTGCCTGGCACTGGAAAGCGGGGTTCTTTCTGGAGATCTTTATTACTGCCCTCCTGCAGTGGCTCACGGTTGTTTACCCAAGGGTAACTTGAACGCAGCCCTGTAGCGCTCCCAGTTGGAATAAAGCTCATATCCTGCAAGTGTGGGAAAGGGAACGTGCTGGGAGAGCCGGCAGTGTTTATCCTCTGGATGGTGCTGTTGTGTTGTACAAACAGCAGAGAGGACCCGCGGAGCTCCGACTGAACATTTCAGGTGCTGTTTGCTCCGGGGAGCGTTAAGGATGTGCTCAGCCCTTTTCTATTTGCAAATGTCTCACAGATCCCATATGTTGTGATCCACCTGTTCTCCAGGGTTCCTGAGACTGGCTAAACTTAGCTAATAACTACTGATGAGCAAACTCATATTTTCTGAGCAATTCCTCCTGGTCAGGACCAGGAGTGTTTTTCAACATCTTATTTAAAACTTCCCTCAATCCCCCAAAAGTTAAGCTCTGTTTCACCCGTGGGATGATTATTTGTTGGCTCGAGGGAGTGGACTGAGCTGGCCTGGAGTCACAGAGAAGAAAAAAGCTTGTTTTCAGTCTTGATTAAACTTCACTGAGGAGGAAGAGAAGGCACCTGCCTCTGAGGAAGCCTGCGTTCCAGAGGCCAGGACTCTGGTATTTGAATGTTGTTTGTCTTCATAGCTCCAGATAAGATCTGAAATAGGTATTTCCTACTGTAATGTGTATGACCTTTTTCTAATGGACTTGAAACTTTATTGTTTTGTTTTATAACTCTGTCATAAAGATATAACTGCAATCCTTACAGGAGGAGAGGATGTTGTGGATCATTGCCTCTGTCATTTGTCTTTCTTGTCAACGCTGTATAACCCTTTTATCAGAGAGAAAGCCAGCAGACTGTGTGGTTTAAGGTACTATTTTGCAACTGCCTGTGACTCAGTTCTAGTCCTGATAATTGATGGAGGTAGAAATTAACTCAAAATGCTTTTTCTATGGAAGTGGGAGGGTAGTAAGGAAGTGGTGGAAGTGTTTTGTTTGCAGTAATCAAGGAAGGTCTCACTGGCTCGGTAAATCTCCTGAAAGGTGGTGCTTTGGCTTCATAGTGCCTTCCAGCATCAGAGAACTGGCTGTCAGCTTCTTTCTTTGCAGATCCCCCAAATTGTGGTAGCAGAGCATTGCAGAGAAAGCTGCAGTCTGCTGGCAGCAGCTGTTTCTGAGGAGCACTGCAAGCCCATGGGGTACAGGTAGAATCCCCTGAGTAATGCTCAGAGCTGTGTGTGGTGTCCCTGGCCAGGCTGGCGTTGGTGCCAGCTCCCTGCAGCAGCTGAGGTGAGCTGAGCAAGAGCTGGTGTCCAGGATGTGTGCAGGGTGTGCCTAACCAGAGACTGGCTGCCCCCAGCACGGGGGAAAGCAAGGTCAGAAGAGGGAGTGTGTGACTCTGAGATGCCAGTGGATCATACGTGAAGCAAGTCCTGACTTCAGATGAATAACAGCATCAGATTCATGCTTTAAATTCCCATCTTACTGTAACCTGTTTGAACACAGTAGTAGTTCCCCACTGAAGCACAGGATCTTTTTAATCGCTCCTGTCACCCTGAATTCCCTTTAGCTGCCACTCTGTTTATTTGGAGCATGTCCTTTCATGTCAGCAAGGACCACTGAAAAATCCAGCCGCTTAAATTTGGAGGAGAAACATCCCAGCAGCTAATGGAGATGACTGTGACCTTTGGTGGGAAGAGACACTTAGTGAAGATGGGACTGGAGGGATAAACCAGACTGCCTGGGGAAACAGATTTGCAAGGAGATGGAATGACTGATGGGCCAGGCTTGTTCCAGCACCTGACTCTTTACTGAAAGTTAGAGGTAAAATGGAAGAGTTACAGTTTCTGGATACTTCCAAGATGTGGTCAGAATGCCTGGGAGGGAGACTCACACATGCTGATTTCTGAACTTTCTGTTTGTTTTGACTTTTTGTCAGAAGCTCTCCTCGCTTATGTACTTCAGTTTTGAAGGGTCCGACCAGATATTGTCTGTTCCTCTTCCATGCTCCTCGTTCTATTTGTTTTTCCACTGTGATGTGAAGCCTGTGGATCAGTTACAAAGGGTGTTATCTGCATGGCAGCAGTAGAAACATCAGCAGAAACCAAATGGAGAAAATAGAACCCCCAGCTTTCCTCTGTAGAAACTACCCTGAAATTTTCATACCCACACACTTAAGTCAGCTTTATAATGGTGAAGTCTGACTTTTGGCATGAGCAAGAAAACTTCTATTTTGAGCAGCACAACATGAAAATTTTAGGTTGGGCTTGCCAGTTCTTTCGTCTCTGTGGGCTGTGTTTTTGTCCTGCAATAAAGGATTCCTGTGCCTCATCCCCTGTCCTTGTGGCAGGAAAGAGCCCTGTGACCTTAGTGAAGAAGGGGAGGGACACTGTGTTTGAAGCCAGTGACCTTGAGATAGGAGCAGAGGCATTCTGAAAACTTCTTTTTAGGTGGAAGGTTATCTTCTACCTATTTTCAAGCTGCCCATGAACAGTCAAGAGTCTTGGGCCTCATTTTGTGTGTAGACCATGACAGTTTCAATAGCCCTATATTGGCACTCTTAAATTGGCAGTGCTGTGAGTGGGTTGATGGGATGGTTCCCTAAATTTCCTGAGGAAATGGCACTCTGTCCTACTCACTTCCTTTGCATTTTAAACTCTGCTGGCAACACAGCTGAGGTGGGAAATGGCTCCTCAGGGAAGTGGTCACAGCCCCAGGGCAGACAGAGCTCAAGCAGTGTTTGGACAACGATTTCAGGCACAGGGTGGGATTTTTGGAGCTATCCTGTGCAGGGCCAGGAGTTGCACTTGATTATCCTTTTGGGTTGTATTGGGTTTGCATGGCCAAGTTTTGGTAGCAGGGTGGTTACAGGGGTGGCTTCTGTGAGAAGCTACCAGAAATTTCTTCCATGTCCAGTAGAGCCAACACCATCTGACTCCTGGGTGGACCTGCCACTGTCCAGTGCCAACCAGTCAGTGATGGCAGTAACACCTCTGTGATAACATATTTAAGAAGGAATAAAAAGTTATTGCACAGAGGTGATTGTACTCAGAGAAGAGAGGGATCAGATTCTGTGAGAGAAACAAGCCTGCAGACTGCAAGGTCAGTGGAGAAGGAGGAGGAGGATGCACCCCAGGCACTGGAGTGAGGTTCCCCTGCAGCCTGCAGTGCAGAGCTGGTGAAGCAGCTGTGCCCCTGCAGCCCATGGAGGTTCATGTGGGTGCAGAGATCCACCTGCAGCTCCTTCAGGAGCCCATGCTGGAGCAGGGGGATGCCTGGAAGAAGGCTGTCAACTCCTGGGAATCCTGAGCTCGAGCAGGGTCCTGGCAGGGACCTGTGACCTTGTGGGAGATGCACAGAGCAGCCTGTTTGTAAAATGTTTGAGTGCCCAGGCAAAGAAGATGTTGGACCTGCATCCAGTAGCTGTATTCTTTATGTAGGTGTCCAGATGCAGTGCTCCCTTGGATGGCCCCTCCATTCCCAGGCTGTTTCATAACAACAGTCTGTCTTTGCCCGCCAGCCAGCTCCTCCTATGGCCTTTTGTGGCAAATGATTTCTTCCTAAAGGGTGGATTATCCTTGTTTGTACATGGATATACTGCACCCAGGAGTGATCTCCATCATGCATGGCAGTTTGGTGATATTTGTACTGACAAGCCTGTGACGGTGGGGTTGATGTCCCCTGCTCACCTTTCTGCAATAAGAAATGAGGCAGAGAGCCTCAAAATGGTGTGAGCTTTATCCTGCTCTCTGCACTCATAACAGCTGACTCAGCTGAGGAAAAGTGATTGTTGCAACATCTTTGGGGGCACAAATGTGCAGACCTTTGGGGCTGGGATCTGGGAGCCCAGGATTCAGCCACCATGATGTTATGAGGTAGGAGAGCATGTGGTGATGGTGATGGCAGGGCTCTGTCCCAGCAGCCTTGGGGTCATCAGCAGGAGGCATTATCCAAGATCCCTTGTACAAACCTTCTTTCTTTAAACAAACCTGCCAGAGACAGGAGATCTTTTTCTTTCTTTGTGAGGGCAAAATAGGACAAAATTATCCATATGTACCTACTTTTGGAGAAAAAGTTGGCTGGGATACTGAGTGTCCACGGTCACTTATCATGGTTATTTACAGTCATGTTTAGGTGCATGTAGGAAGGGATGGTGATCTGCCTATCTCTTCTCCAGGTATGAATTCCACTTGTCAGTTGCAGTGTTGAAACAAAATTTGAACACCTTGGCTCTGCTCCAAATCAAACCAGGTTAATAAAACTGGTGACCAAGTGTCTGCAGGCATGAATGTGTCTCAGTTTGGCCTGCAGGAAGCCCTGGAAGTGTTTGTGACCACCAAGTCATTTTTAATGAAGCATGCACTGGTAAATGGAACTGTAGGCTTCTGCTTTACTTGAAGTTGTAAGGCTAGACCTTACAAATTTTGGTATTAATAGAAGCACAAGGTGGCTTGAATACAGTATTGTTGTTGGGGGTTAGATTTGTTTCCTTTTGCTTGTGGAATTTTTTCCCATTGGATTGCTAGGGAACTAATTGCTGGGTGCTTATGGGTGCTTGGCCAAGACAGGAAAGGACAGGGTGGGGGGCAGTGGCTTTCTCTTGCTCCTGGCATCGGAGAGGGCAGGTCTGGCTGCTGCTGTGGGAGGATTCTCCTTTGTCTCCACTGGCTCCTGTCCTGAGAAAGTCTGCCATCATCATCTCCTGAGCCCCAGAACAGCTGAGTTCATCTTCTCTGCCCTGTTGGGCCGAGCCTGTCCTGCCGCCACTGTTCCCTCGGCACTGCTTTGAGGTTTTTCTGTGGCACTGTGTCCCCTCCCCTGCTGGGACATCCCTGCTGCCCCAGCTACCACCGCAGAGCTTTCTGCCCTCACCCACCAGCCCAGGATTCTTCCACCATTCCAGCCTGGTGCTCTCAGTGAGATCAGACTGCCCCGAGCTTCGTGAGAACAAAGCCCCTCGAGGTCTTGCCTGGTTCTGTTTAGTGTTATTGCTGTAATTGTTATTGTTTGTTTGCATTGTTCTAAATACTAGTAAAGAACTGTTATCCCTATCCCCATAACTCTGCCTGAAAGCCCCTTTAATTTTCTAAATTATAATAATTTGGAGGGAGGGGATTTGAATTCCACATTTCCTAAGGAGGTCCTGCCCCCTCCTTAGCAGATACCTGTCTTTCAAACCGAGACAATTGTACAGGGAACAGTAAACAACTCGAGGAAGTGGCATTCTAGGAAAACTGACCTTCAATTCAGCTGCAATCCCTAGGCAAGAAATTGTTTCACAGGATAACACAAACCCCAAAGACTAACCATGTGGCAAGACAGCAAGTTTTTATTTCTGGATAGATTAGATGGCAAACCACATGAAATTCCACAAGTTAAATGCCACCAATTTATCTTCAAAGAGGAAGAGACAAATGTGCATTTTGTAGATGTGCAGTTATTGGGGTTCCCCAATACCTCTGAGGGTGAAGAAAATGGCTTAAATCAATAGCGAGGCAGCATGGTCGAGTATGTCTTGAAAAAGCAAAAAGGTTTAATAATAGAAGGAAAATAATACAAAAACAAAGAACAAAGCTGAGCACGGTGTAGGGACAGGTCTCACACACCTGCTAAAAACACCTCGAGAATGCCCCAAGCACCTTTGTTCTCTCTCATCTACTTAACAGTCGAGGAGGGTTTCACTGGTGAACTGCCAATAGAAAGAGGTACAGGATTTGAAGAACAGTGACAAAGTCCAACAGGTGCTTCCCTCCTCACAGTGAGCCAATTGCCATGAGAAGGGCAAGGAAAGTTCTAGCTGAACTTCCCAAGATCTCTAGGGATAAACTGAAACTCTTTCCTTATGCAGAAATGCCCACTCGGGGGTGGTGGATGCCTTCCTAGCTGTGGTAAAGCTAATTCTCAAATCAAATTGTATATGAACTTCCACCAATCAAACAGTGCAGTTATTTTAATGTTTTTGTAGGGTAATTGACATATAAATGTGTTTTTATTAGATTTGCCTCCTGAACAATGTTGGAGTATTTTGGCAGTGGCAAAATAAATAACCCACCTTTGACTTGTGGGCTGCTGGAGCCTGGTGGCTTCAGCCATCAGGGCTCCGAGGATGTTGTGGTGGAGCCACAAAGGATAAAAGCTGACAGATAAAGCTGAAAGCAAAAAGATATCTGTGTAGTTTTGGGCAAAAGCAGAGCTGTTGGCACCATCCTGGTTAAATTCTGATGTGATTAACTGCTTTTACTGCTCTGTCTCCTTTCTGTTTATTTCAGAGATCTTCTGTCTGGAAAAGTGTGTGGTGCTGTAGGATGGCTCCTCATCCTCCTGGCAGCCAGGACTGCCTTTCAACATCAGCTGAAGGACCCACAGTAAGATAATTTGTAAGTGCTTTAGGGTAAATTACACATAGTTTGTCAGCCCAAGGGCTTGTTATTTTTTGGTGATTCTTAGAGCACTTCACCATATGGTTTCACAGAGAGCAGTTAAACACACAGTTAAACAACCAGCAGAATAACTTTTCATAGTTCTCATTTTAATACAGAGCAATGTGTCTTCTTTCTTGTGATTGTTTTATGCATTTAAGATGTTATTTTATTTAACTGAGCTTGTGTTTACTTATGGGTACAATATCAGGGGGTAAATATCAACTTGGAGTTGCTGTGTGGGGTGGAGCAAAGGGGATCAGCGGAGTGTGATGCAGTAGTGGAGATTGCTTAGGGAGAGAGAGGCACTGAAAGATAGACAGGATTCAGCTGACATCTGCTTGGAATCACGGGGTTGGTAATAGCAGGTTAACAGAGATTTACACAAGGGCTGGACAGCACCCACATTTGACAGGGTGTGCAACAACACTCTGTTGTAGGCCTGATCGTTCTCAGCTGATAACTGCAAATGGGGACCCAAGGCTTGAGGTGCAGGCTGCAGAGCTGGGAAAAAACCACTCTCAGTGTATGTCCTGCCTGACTTCTCCGTGGCACATGTTTTGGAAGTACAGCTCATGGAGGAGATGAATGTCATTGCATATCATTAGTAGAAACAGGCTGCCTCATCCTCCTGGCTCTGGCTGAGACTGCGACAGAGGTGTCCTTCCTGGAATCTTTGAGACAAACCTGGATTGAACAGATACTAAAGAGCTCCCAGGGAATCAGGAGAGAATGTGTGACCCTTCCTGAGCACCAGGATCTCACATTCCACTCCAGTAGCACAGTGCTGCTCTCCTGCCCAGCAATTACTTTGCCTGGGTATTTCCAGGTAGGAAGTTGATAGGTGATGTGTATCTGCTATGGCAAAGGTTTCCCTTTTCTCCATAGCTGACAAAAGCCTCTGTCAAGTTAACAGGAGAAGGATGGAGAAAAGTAGCACCAGATATGTATCTAAATAAAGCAGAAGAACTGTTACAGAGAATTCAATACACAAAAAGGAGAGAAGGGAAGAGAAGCATCTGATTTTCAGCAGCTCCTCACAGGACCCTGTGGCTGTCCCACTCTTGCAGCTAAAAATGTGAGTGCACTTCTCTGATGCTCCTGTCAGTCAGAAACAGAGAGCAAACTATGAAGCCACATTTTTCCAAGTGTAAGACAGGAACAGGATGATTTATACCACTCAAGAAGCAGGCTTACGTCTTGCATTCCCTGCAGCACTTTTCATCCCAAAGGATGCCAAATTGCACATTTGTCCTGCCAGAGATGTCAAGAACAATTGTTTCTGATGTTAAGGCAGTGGAGAGAGTATGGGAAAGACCTTTATCCAGAAATATTTCACTTCTGGCTCTAAAATTAGTGGATCCCCACAGAGATACGGTTCTGTAATTCATATCTGTGCAGGGCCTGAGTTTTGCTGTCACATGTGATGTGCTGAGATAATATGACTACTTTGGTTTTGGTTTTTTTTCCCCCGGTGTATGGAGAGGATTTTGGGTTTTGTGATTCCTGTATTTCTTTCTCTGAGGCAGTGCAGAGTACTTGAATGCTCCTATTCCTGGCAGCTATCAGGGACAGGAGCTGGAGAAGCTGCTTTTCTGATGGGAGGCCCACTAGCCATGAGTTTAATAAATTACCTCTTCACCTGTCTGTAGTGCTGCTCTGCACTACCTTGGAGGACTGGCTCTCTGAGAGATTCCCAGTCAAGGAACAGAAATTTTTCTTCCTTTCCATCAAGCAGATTTTAAAAGCGGGGAAAAAATTCCACAGCCCATCTTAGCTGTGAAGTGGTGTCAGTTTGTCTCTCTCCCTGTCAGCTCTGGGGTGATGTGCTAGGCTTCCTGCTGGGATGGCACAGACAAAAGGCTGCTGAGGGAGGCATTTGGATAAAGGATTTCTGGTTCTTTCCAGCCTGTGTAACTCCAGATGATGTTTCCAGCCATTGTTGCTGGGAGTGTATTTTTCTGTGGTTTTTAAAAATTCTCACAAATGAAGAGGCTCATCAGTCTTCTCAGCATTGTGTGTCTGAGGAAGGAATGCTGGGAGCAGAGCATTTCAGTGGGATGGGGTGAATGTGAAGAGCTTGAGGAGCAGAAAGGTTGTGTGATGGTAGACTTGGTCTGCTCCACTCTGTTCAGGGAGGTTAATTATCACCCAGAGCTGGCCAGAGGGAATAGCTCAAAAGCTGAGTCCTCACTATGCTTACAGAAAGAACTAAAACAAGTTCCAGCAACCAGAGTCTGTACTAGGGCCAGATTCAGAGCACTTACCCCCATCTCCCAGTGATTGCCCCAGACAGGGATATTCCATGGTGTGTGGGCACTGGCTGCAGGAACCTGCCCATGGTCCCATTACCAAGTGGGAGAGGGGGAAATATTCTAGGTTGGACCCGTGTCACCTGCTGTCCCTACACAGGTCCAAGGCAGTTTATTTATGGGGGCACGAGCTGGCTGAGGCTGGACACCAAGCACCACAAATCAGCACTAATGAAAACCTGACAGGGTTTGCAATCTGTGCAGCTCTGCTCTGTGGACACTGAGCAGCCACTTGCTCATTCTATCATCAAAACCACTGTTTCTTTCCCTCCTGGAGCATTTTAGCCCATGGAGAACACAGACCAGCTTGCTCACTAAGCTGTTCCCTCACTGCTGGCACAGTTTACTGGGGCTTTGTTCTGTGACAGAACTCTGGGTATTCTTGGAAGTGCCACTGTTTAAGAAGTGGGGGCTTTGCTTCAACAAATGCTGTTGTCTCTGAGTGCTTGTTTAGTTTTTGAGAGAAGGTTTGGTCCAGAAGGGAAGGAACTAGCTGGAAAATGGCCAATGAGTGTGGAATTATGGCAAGCTTGGGAGTTTCTGGGCTATGAGTTTCATTTGGTGAAAGCAAGACAAACAGCTGTGCAGAATTTGTTCTTGTAATTTCTTCCCCTCCAGATTCCCAGCCTGAAAGCATTTGCTTCTGAAGATGACTGCTGAACAGGGAGGGAAAAACAAGAATCTAAGGTTGCCAAGCTTTTACTAGCCCGAAGGCATGACCACTGAGCAGTTGCATGCTGCAGACAATGTCATTCTTTCCTCCCCCACTTACAGCTCAGTTCTTATATCATCAAATAATACTGTGAACATGTCCAAACACCCCCAAATTCTTTAGCAGCTTTATTCCACTGGTTTCCAGTCAAACACTGGTTTTGGTAGACATCATTGAAAGACAAGTTTGTCCTGCAGCAAAGACAGATCGATCTGCAGAACAGTTCTGTTCTTAGAGCACTTCTTGTGATGTTCTGTTCTGTAGAGCAGAGACATGGGAGAGTGGAAAGCACACAGGGTACAGGCAAGTAAACAAGATTTGATACACAGCTTAGTGAAGAACGTGCACACAGATAAGTTTATGGCACAGTCCAAAAGCCAGCTGACACCCTCAACACACACAGTTTAAGATCTAATGACAATCAAGTTTGTTTATGAACTTAAAAAAAAAAAAAAACAACACAAAGAAAAGCACCCCAAACAAAACTAGGCAAATTTGCCCTTTATATGTCCAGGATGTAATTAAGGATGTAGTGAAGAGGATGTGGAATTAAATGGACTATTGGAGATCAAAAAGGGCTGACAAAATACCATCTTCACTCGATGATCCCAGGTGCAGTTTACTTAAATAAAAAAGTTCTCTTTTTTTTACAGTACTGAAGAATAGAAGAATTCAGTTGTGGGAATGGATGCTGAGACTGGACACAGCAGCAGTGCTGGGCTTGGAGTCTCTACAAAAGAAGCAGCATCTCCTGGGATTGCAGGTGTGGTTGCAAGTAGGACTGCAGAGAAACATGCATTTGGAAAAGGATGCTGTGGCCCTTGAGAGGCCAGGCCCTGTGCATTGTGCAGTCTTTGCTTTGTATCTTCCTGCCTGTGGGCTGGGAGCCCTGTGTATCCCAAGAATCTTACTTCTTACAGAGCTGTTTAGAGACCAGCTCTGTTCTTGGTCTCAGTTTTTACCAGGTCATCCCTGGAGCAAACCAGCTTGGTGCCTCAGTTCTGACAGACTGACCTCAGCACTGGGGGTGGATTGTGAGGAAATGATGCTCCAAGGAAGTGGAAGTCCATTCTCTGACAGGGGGGTTAAGTTTCCTTGTCTTACACCAAGAAGGTGAAAAGCTCTGTTTTGCTGTAGCAAGCCTGCTTTTGGCTAATGTGCTTGCCAGAGATTTGAATATTTCCTCAAGCACAATCCCTCTGAACAGAGAGTGCCACAGACGTTCTCCATAATCATCAGCACAGATCCTTAAAAGCAAAGAAATCCATATTTTTCTGCTTGTAGGAATTTTTCTATCCCTTGTGGCTCTTGGTTTCCCAGTAAGTTACATGGAGGAGATTAGAAGACAACATTTCCTGCCTCTAGAATTTCCCTTTGGGACCTCTATTAACAAAAAAAGTCTTGTAGTTGTGAAACCTGTTGACTGGTTTTGCTGTGACGTAAAACAGGCACTGTCAGTTCTCTGGGTATTCAGTAACAGTGTGAGTGTTTCTGAAATTTCAGATACTGTCAGCAAAAGCTTTTTTTATATCTGAGCTTCATTGTTTTATAAGAGCTGTGCAAAAGCAGTTTATGTATAACAAGCAATATAGCCATCTCCCCTTGAATTTTCAGGGTTAGTGTTTAACAACTTATAAAGTTAAAATAACCCTTTGCTGTAAAACTGCATCCCTGGTAGAAATAAATATTTCCCTGGGATGTGGTGTCTGTCTTTGCAAATCTTTCCCTCTGCTGGTGGGGTGATGTACTCTGGACTGCCAAAGACTGATTTCACACTGACCGGGGATTTTCATAACACAAACTCCTCCTTCTGTGGTGGAATTGCACCAAGTCTTACTTTGATTTGTTTCAAACCAGCCCCAAGGTAAAATGGATGTGTACCTAGCCATCATGAAGGGGGGCAGGGATTGCTTCTGGATCAGAGCTGCAAGCACTTAGTGCATGAAGAATATGTTTATGGATATGTCTAAAACCTTGGGCAAGTGGTGGTATGAAAGCTTTCTGGGTTGTAACTGGCCACTTTCATAGTTTGCATGTGTTCTCAGTGATGCTTCTTCCAGGTCAGAGATAAAGGGTTTCCATTTTAGGGAAGACCAACATCTGTAAGAAAAATACAGGAAACTTCCATTGTTTATAGTAAAAAGCTTTCCTTTCCCCGCTCTTTGTTAAATAAGCTTCTGGTGATAGACGGGAACAGTACAAAACTGATATCTTGCCTGAGAAATTGGATCTGTGTGCAGAGTGTCTGGGAATGCTGGGAGGCAGGGTGTGCACGTTGTTATAGGGAGATCCAGAGGGAAGACCAGCCCAGTCCTTCCACACACCTTGGTGAGGCAGTGCCTGGCGAGCACCTCTGGGCAGCAGCGCCTCTGGCACTCACGGGTGTCTCATCATGCGCTGTTCCAGGATAAGGCTCCCAAAATTTGCCAAAGCCCTGATTTGCCTCATTGTTCTAACACAGTTCTGCCTCTTCTTTGTCAATTCCAGCTCCTTGTTTGACTTGGCAAAGACAAAGATCTTCAGGTAAGGGTCCTGTTCCTTTGTGGCATGCACTGTCTGGTGTGGGTGCTTGTGCTTTCTCTCTCTTGTCTGTCTTTTTTACCCTTCAACTTGCACTTCTCATCTGAGTTAGGCAACCACTTTACTTTAGCAGAGCATGGTGTTGGAAGATCCACAGTCAAAAACCGGCTTCTCTTGACTCACTGTTTTCCAGGGCTTCCTTTTGTAGCTGTCTAAAGCAGTTTTTGCTTCACTAATCCTACCTGTTTTCATATTTTGGCACTACATAGTACTTGCTTTTCCTGTCAGCTCCCAGAAGGATCTTATTCAGCCCTAATCCACATTGCATTGCTGACAGTGAATATGGTGGGATGGCTTTGAATTTATGGCAAGTTCAGCAGCTGATTCCTAACACAAAATATGCTGCATACTGGGACACCAGTGTCATGTAGACTTGATATCTTGGTATCTGTTTTATATAAACAGTCAAGTAAATCCTACAGGAATGGGTGTGGAGGAAATTGCAGTGTAATGTCTCCAGCATCACTGGATGGGAGCACTGCTCCTTGCATGAGCCCTTGCAGATACCTGAGCCTTTCCCAGTACAGGAATGGCTCATGGATGTGTTGGTGCTGTGTACAGGAAGCACCACTCCCCAGCCTCCCCACCACCCTCACCTGGTCCCGGCTCTCCCAGTGAGCTCATCTGGCTTGGCTTGGTTCTCAGCTGAATATCTGGGCTGGTGCTGTGGGGGCAGGCAGGAGGAGTGAGGCTGGGAACATCTGCAGCTCTTCTGGAGGTGACTTGAGTTCAGCTCAGCTCTAGCAGCTTGAGACCACAGTTTGAGGACAGCTGTCAGTTTGGAGAGGTTGGAATCTGCACAAGGGAGGGGGGAGGGAAAGAAGATAAGGAGGAGGTGTAGAGAAGTAGAGTTGTCCTTGATCCCAGAGCCCATCAGTGGCAGAGCTGGAACAAGAAGTGGCTCTCCATGTTGAGCTGCTTGAAGTCATTTCCTTCTACTGTAGTTTCAGAGAATGGAAATGCCTCTATTTATACAACTTAAGTAAAACACAACAAGATATGAGCTGCGTGTGGTTGTCTGTGTGGCAGTTCTATTTCTGTACCTTGTATGTCACGTAGAATACACAAAGCAGCATTTTCATGGCTTTATCCTCTATTTGTCCTTGGGCTTTGTAAAAGGGGAGGAAAATGACAGTAAATGTCATTGAGCTTCTGCAGTTGTTTGCTAGCTGGACTTTAGAGCCTGAAATTCACAGAGCTGCTTTGACCATTTGTCTGCATTTAAAATGCTGGTCAGGAGAGCAGAGTCCTGTAAGCATGAGTGCCTGGCCATGGGCCTTACTGCAGGGAGCAAGGTTTGGGATGTGAAGAGCCCTTGGTTTTACACTTTGGTCTCTGGTACAGCATTTGCAGTGAAAGTGTAATAGACTGAGGTAGAATCTGCCCTGCAAGACAGGGTTTCTGTGGAGCACATAGGGAAAGCCTGGAGTGGGGGATGGTTTCTTATACTGAAACTCCTGTTTCATTTGTTCTCTGCACTTTAATTTCGAAGTTTTAAGCATCATCTTAAAAATACAATAGAAATTCACCAAGTGATTTAAGATCTGCCTGAGCTACCTTACCAAATTCCTCTTTATTTAGAGTGTCCATATAAAATCCTTCCTCCTATTGGGCAATAAACAGTAGTAGTAAGTTTATACAGGAAGCACTATGATAGAAAGCACATGCTGTACACTTGGTTGAAACTGGCTTATGATTATGAGAGCAGAGCTGAAGGGCCATTTCCTATAACCTCCCCCTTTTAGCCTTGCAAAGGTTCACGTATTTATCTTGATACAAAATGATTTTTAAAAGCTTCCTTAGTTGATAATTTCCTGAACACTTTCAGAGTGATATGACATCCATCAAATTTTAGCAGCAACTGAGCTGCTATCTGCAGCCTGTTATCTGCAGAAATGCTTTTTCTCCCATTATCACTTCCGAAGCGTTCTGAAACAAGTGCGTCATGCAAAGGCTGAGCATGAGTGTGGAATCAGACAGCCATGCTGGTTTATCCTGAAAAGCTTTGCTGTACATAAAAGCTCAGCTGCAGATATTGTTCACCTTCCTTTTTCCTGTTCTACCTTCCAGGCCATGTGCACTGAAGAGGGAATGTTTAGGACAAAACCCCACCACTTCTGCCTTGATTTTTTTTTCTGGGTCTCAGCACAGTCTTGTTGCAGGTGGCTCTTTGACTGTTGGCAGATTTGTCCTCCTGTGATAACCTTGTACCTGCCTGTGCCTCTGAATCAGGCAACAGGGCAGCTGCAATATTAAAGGCAAGTGCTAAAAGTGTAGAGATTTTGCATTTTAATAGCTTCACAGGTGTCTGCCTTCAGACACGTGTCTGGTGAGTGCTGTGTGATGCTCTTGCATTACCTGACCAAGATGGAGGAGGAGAGAGAGAAGTGCCCTGTGACCCCAAAAGCTCAAGAGGTGATGTAGGGTAAAGAAGTGAGTTTCACTTAGACTTCCCTTCCTGAATCCTGGAAGATCTTCACGCTCTGTTGCTGAAGCACAGGGCTCTGCTGGCAGAGGAGAGAGGCAGATGGCTGCCTCCATGGTGTGTGCCATGTCCTGAGCCCAGGATCTCCAAAACAACCCCGCAGTGCTCTGGGGACATTGCCAGGGGGCCTGCCCAGTGCCTGGCAAAGCTGAGCTGTACTGATTGGCACTTACTGCCTGTGTGAATGATTCATGTGCCAAGTGCTGAGGAGAGAAAATGTGCCTCTGGGATTTGCCTAGTGGGGAGATAAGCAGTATTCAGGCTAGAATGGTGTTGGAAGTTGAATAACATTTTGGCAAAGTTTAAAACGAAATTGCTCTAAAGCACAGAGAGAGGCTCAGAGTCAAGAGCACTAGAAATGGGCTGAAGGGTGTTCAGTGTTAAGTGTGTGTGATGTATCTGCTTTTCCTTTGATTGCATTCAGGAAATTGAACATTTTCCAACATGCCCCAGAGACACAACAAGTGGACACCAAAGAGCACCAGGGTTTAAATTATTCTAATAATGGGAACTCCAGGAGCATTTTAAAGGTGACTTTGGGAGGACACATCACAAGACTCAAAGATGTGGTGGAGAAGACACCAAGATGGAAAGGAAAGGAGGAGGAAACAATGAAACCAGTTATGAGGGTTAAGGAAGCCAAAGAGAACATGGCTGTGAAACCACCACCCCAGTTGGAGGGAATCAAGAACACAACAGTGAAAACAACCCCTATGGTGCAGGGAAACAAGGGGAAAACAACAGTGAGGCCAGCTTCATGGGTGGAAGAAGCCAAGGAAAAGACAACAGTGAAACCACTTCCCAGGGAAAAGGGAGGCAAGGAGAAGGCAACAGTGAAACCATCCTCTGGGATGGTGAAGGGAGCACATGAGAACAACACATCCAAAGACCAAGCAAAGCCCAAAGCACCTCCTGCATCAATGACAACTGTGAGACCTGCTCCTCAGGCTGCTGCAGTGACACAGAAGAGGAAACTGAGCGCTGCCAACTTCACATCTGAGCCACACTGGGATTTTGAGGACGAGTACCTGCTGGATAACTCACCCCCACCCTCGGTAGGTGGGATGGTGTGGATGGTCACCAAGAATGGTGCCTCCCCATTGACCTCTTTGTCTGCTGGCCCCTGGGTATGTGTGTCCTTTGCAGTTGGGGATGATTTCAGAGCTAGTAAGTCACTTATTTGCATATGCAGATGCTGGTGGGATCCAGACAGGAAGACCTCTATATACAACATCTGCATTCACATGAAGACTCAGGTTAATTAAATTTGAGCATCTCATAATTAATAATGTTCAGGAAAAGGGCTTTAGGAAAGGAGTAACTACAGCAAGCAGATGGGACAGGTTGTGGTGTCTCATACTGCCTCTGTCCCCCATCTTTTGCTGGTAACTCTTTGTAAAGCTTACCCTGAACAGTTTTCCCTGGCATCCCTGTTTCTGGAAGGCTTGGAACAGGTGGGTCACCTTCTCACATGTTGTGTCTCACTCCCAAACCTGATCTGTACCTCTGCAGAGAGAGGGAGTCACTAGAAACACTCCCCCCTCCTTTATTTCCTACATGATCAGAGTTTTCCCTTGTTCCTCTGGTACGGATTCAGTCTTCCTCTGGAGGGACAAGAAGTACCAAGCCTTGGATGATACCTGCTGGAGCAGGAAGGGAAATGTCCCTGTTTCTGGACATGAAATATGCTGTGAGTGAAATGATGCCACCATGAGACCCTTGACAAGGTTGTCCTCGGTGCTCTCCTGTGGTGACAGGCAGTATGAGGGCTGTCTCCTCAGGCTGTGACAGGGTTGTCATCCTCATCCACCGCAGAGAGCCCAGCCCAGCCAGGGAAGGCTTTGGCAGTGCAGCCATTGCTGGGCCTTTGAGCTGGGCATGAGGGTCCATTTGGTTTCTGTTTTGTCTTTCAATAGGTGTTTGGGGAAGGTGTCTAAGAAAGTAGAGCCCAAATTGACTCAGCAGAAAATTCATGTAGTGGAGCTATTTGCTTTCAATCTGCACACACAGCCTCACTCTTGCCAGCTGCAGTGAGACCCCCTTGTAGGATAAGCTGGCTTGGATTCCCTTCTCAGCTGCTCATTTCACTGATTGATTTATGACATTGAACAAGTTGTTGCACATTTTTTCTTACCCTTAAAGGGACTGGCAATGGTGATCTGGTTTCATTTGTTCATCAGTGTTTCCTCAGGTGCACTCTTACGATCTTGTGAGGTGTTTTGCCAACAGGGACTGCTCATTATAGCATGTATATATTATTGTAGCATATTCTTAGTGCTTGCAGCCTTATTTGATGCATTTAGGTTAGACCCACTACAAATGTTAATTTGCATCAGCTAATGAGGCCCAAACCATTTAAGCATGACTGTTGTTCTGAAGAGGACAGTCTCAGACTTGGAGTCATCCTGGCTCCTTTGTCTGACTTTTCACCAGCTGGTTATGGATGTAGTGCTAAAACTGTGCTTCACGTTCCTGGTGATGGGGATCATGAGGGGAATGGATGAGGTGCCACTGGAGTTTCTGTGTTTCTCTTTGGTCCTGCCACAGACAGGCACAGAAGCACCGGCACTCAGGTTTACCACCTCTGCTCATCAGTTGTTATTGTTTCCTTTTTGTTTTTCAAGACCTGCTCTGAATCAGTGAGGGCCAGGGCTGCCAAGTCTGACTGGCTGCGGGATCTTTTCCTGCCCAACATCACACTCTTCATGGACAAGAGATACTTCAGTGACAGTGAATGGAACCGCCTGGAGCATTTTGTACCCCCCTTTGGCTTCATGAGCCTGAATTATTCACGTGAGTCCCTCAGGGCTTGTCAGGATGGGACTTCCAGACTCCTAACAGGAACCTTATGCTGAGTAGCTGGAGCTTTGCAGCATCTCCCCATCAAAGGCATCAGTCTAGGAGGATCTCGTGGTGGAAACTCTGGTGGTTTCACTGTGTCCAACCCAAAGGCTCTTGATAACTTACCACTGTGTTTGCTTCACAGTGGTAAAGGAGGTCATATCCCTGCTGCCCCCAAAGCCCCACCAGCAGCTGCTCCTGGCCAACCATGACAGCAGCATGCCCACGTGCATCAGCTGTGCTGTTGTGGGGAATGGAGGAATACTGAATAACTCTGGGATGGGCCTGGAGATTGACTCCCATGACTACGTCTTCAGGTAAGGCTGCCTCCCTTGTCAGAAGATGCACAGCTAGCTTATTGTGGCTAGCCCCTAACTGTGGCTGGATCACTTCATCTCTTCCAGTATTCTACTCATTCCCAAGTGCCGAAATGATGGATGGCAGGAGACAAAAAGTCCAAAAGTAATTGGAAAGTTACTAAATATCCAAAGCCTGTGGTCACAAATGAGCCATAAAGAGCCATCTCCACAGCAGGGGCTCCCCTGAAGATCAGGGTGCCAATCAGAATGGCCTTAGTCTTCCCTTTCTCCAGGCTAACATTGTCTTTTCCTATTAGGAATGTGCAAGTGAGGGGTTTCAGTGGTCACCTAACTCAGCTCCTCTCTTTGATTTCCTTGGCCAGGGTGAGCGGGGCTGTAATCAAGGGTTATGAAAAAGATGTGGGAACAAAAACCTCCTTTTATGGATTCACAGCCTACTCCCTGGTTTCCTCTCTTCAAATCTTGGGACGCAGAGGGTTCAGCCACATCCCACAGGATAAAGTAAGTGAGGTTCCTGTTGGTGCATGCACAGCTTTGACAGGATGTTGTTTGTCCGTGTGCTTCTGGCCTGCTCTTGCCACGAGGAGCCCAGGGGCTGAGGCAGCCCTTTAGCATTACCCTCAGTGAGGAGACCTGCACTGCCTTAGCTCAGAGTGAGTGTTTGCAGTGGCAAGTTGTGTCAATGCCACCCCAGCCTTGTGGCATGTAGAAGGAGCTGCACATCAGATGTTATCTCCATTCTGCTGCTGTGGGCTGGTTGAGAGCTGCAGACTGAAGATGTGTGTCCAAGAAACTCCAAGAGCCAAGGTGTCTGCTTGCATTTTTTCAAAGTGCTGTTCACTAATGCTCACTTGTTTTCTTAGCATGTCAGATACATTCACTTCCTGGAGGGAGCAAGAGACTATGAGTGGCTGGAGGCTCTTCTCTTCAACAAGCACATCAGGAAAGGATTCTTGAACCTCAGCAGGTAAAAGAAACTATAGCCCCCTCTATCCCTCCAGTGACGAGCTCTCTGTTGTGCTCTTTTCCTCTCCCAGTGCTCAACCCTGTGGAGGATCAGGCCAGGGTAAAGCCTCCCTCCCCTGGCAGAGTGGCAGGCAGAAATCTCTCATTTCCTCTGCAGATCTGAGCACTGCTGTGGTCAATACACCTCCTTCCCAGAGGTCGCTGATTTCAATGATGTGTGTGGCCAGAGCTTAAAAAAACCTTTGTGGCTTTTGGGGATGAACACATGCTGCTGGCTGGGCGTGTCCATGGATGAAGGCCTGGTTTCACCAATTATTGCCTGTCCAAACACATGCTTTTGATATTCCTGTCTCCTTTTGTTGCCTCTCCTCCCTGATCTCTTCCTCTGCAATACACACAGGCTATGAAGGCTTTGTCATAATGTGGGAAATGTTACAGAATATCTCCACAGTGCTTGTGGTTCTTCTCTTACTACCAAGTGCATCAAGTGCATCAGGGCTGATCCTTTCCAGCTGTGATGAGGTGTAAGTGCTTGTCCTGAGTCTCCCCATTCCTGTCCTTAGGGAGAAGCCCCGGCAGAAATTCGATAAAGATTTCACAATGGACAAATACCTGGTGGTTCACCCTGATTTCCTCAGATACCTGAAAAACAGGTGAGCTGCAGGTTGTATGCTCTAACAGGCTTGTTTTTCCTGGCCAGCACCATCTCTCTCTGTCTCTGGCCTCTCCTCCCAGCTCCCTCCCCTGTAACCACAGTTCAGCCATGCCAGCAGCCTGGGGATAAGCGTCAGCACCGTGAGCTCAGCTGAAACTCTCTGTGGTGCTGCAGTGGGATGCTAGTGGTGGGTAAACATCCAGAATCTGTGAGCTGGAGAAGCAACAGCCATCAGACAGTTTGGTTTTCTACATCCAAAAGAGATCCAGGGCCAATAGCAACTTTAGGTGTAGGAAGAATGTCGCTGAAGTGCCACAATAATTGATCTCTAGTTCAGGACCAGCCTTTCATGTTCCCCATTGCTTAGCACCTTGGAGGAAGGCTCTGTAACAGCCCTCTCTCTCCAGAGATTCCTTCTAGACACAGGAAGTTGGTTGTGCCCTCAAGCACGACATGCTCTTCTTCAGCATCCCCTTTGCCTGGCCTGGCTGCTGCTCTTCTGTGCCTCTCCAGCCCTTTCCACAAGCCTGTTGGCCACTGTCTCCAGGAGATCTGCCCATCATGGGCCACACATGACCGAGAGATGGAGGAACAGGAGCTGCTGTTGTGCCCTGCCTTGGCTGCCTTTACCCTTCAGTCTCCTTGAGAGCTGCTGCCTTTCCTGGAGCCAGATGGCCAGCCAGGCACTCCCTGCCTGCTCTGCCATCTCCCCTCTGACTTGGGCCCTTTCCAAGGCCAAGAGGACTCCATGCTATTTTTTCCCAGTGTTTACTCCTACTTTCCTAACAACTCCTGGCGTACACAGGGCAGCTCCTGGCAGGTTTTGTGACAATCCTCTGCACCTTCCTTATGTCTTGTTTCACTCCCAGATGTAGATGGGGAGCAGGATATACCTGGGAGCTTCAAAGCCACCTCTGCACTGCAAAGCAAAGGACAGATTTAAGAGTGGTGGGCTTAAACCTATGAAATCCTTTAATTTATCCCCTTTTTACTCCCACTGCCTCAAGACCTACCACTTCCACAAAGCTGGGGCAGAGCTGGGCTTAGGTTGCAGTGCAGGTGGTGGAGAGTTCTGGGCACACTTGTGGCTTCTCTGAAATGCCTCATATGGCCCCAAGCTGCTGCAAGGAGGGAAATGCCTCATGGGCCACAGGGGGACAAGGGGTGCCCTGCTTAAAACACCACAGCCAGCAGCTCCTCAGTGCTTTCCTCTCTCCTGCTGCAGGTTTTTAAAGTCTAAAAATTTGGAAAAGCACTACTGGAGGCTGTACAGACCCACAACGGGGGCCTTCCTGCTGCTGACTGCCCTCCACCTCTGTGACCAGGTAAGGGTACAGTGATTCTTGCACCCAGAACAGGGAAGTGTCTGGAAGTGGGAACAGGGGACAGAGGAGAGCAGGGTGGCTGCTGTCTGCCTCAAGAGTATATAGGCTCATGTCAGCTGTGGAGGAGCAGGCTGAAGTTGAGAGACAGCCCCAAAATAGCTCCCATAGAGGTGGTGAAGCCTGCTGAGACCTACAGCACATGATCTCCCAGGGAGGCAGTGAGGGGGCAGCAGGATCTCTGGAGCCAGTGCTCACAGTCTGGTCCTTCTGGACCCACACACAGGGTCACCAGAGAAGCCCCAGATGGCATCTCTGTCCTGTGCTCCCTCCCTGTTTGGGAGCTGTGTCCTATATTTCACCTGCTCCCTCCTTCCCTGTACCCCTGCCCAGTGAGTCCTGCATCTTTCCCAGGTCAGTGCCTATGGCTACATCACGGAGGGGCACGAGAAGTACTCGGATCACTACTATGACAAGGAGTGGAAACGTCTGATTTTCTACATTAACCATGACTTCAGCCTGGAGAAGCAGCTGTGGAAAAGGCTTCATGATGAGAATATCATGAAACTTTACCAGAGAACCTGACTGTGGCAAGGGTCATTGCCTGGGAAATCTCAACAACACCTCTCTGGGAACAGAAGAGGACCACCAGAGCCAAGGTTAGCTCTGGACTGCCAGGCACATTTCATCCCCACAAAGACATTTCCCTCCTTCAGCACCTCTGTTATTTCACAACACTTCAACAAATGTGTGAATGCTGCAGACCCAAAGACCAACAAGAAAATGCAGCTTGCCAACAAAGTCCCATCTGGCTGTGCTGCAGCACTCTTGCTGCTTGTTGCAGGAATGGGTATTATGAGAGCAGAATCCACACTGGATATGGTCCTGTGTCCTTTCTGTAATCCAGGTTTTCAATCTTTGCAAGGAGAAGCTCCTCAGACTGGGACCACTTCTCTTCTGGGTGGATCCTCTCTGTTAGCAATGCCCATTTTGGAGCTGGGTATTGTCTAAACAAACTCCCTGAGGAGCTGGAATGGATGGAGGTGGAAACACAGATCCTGTTTCAGGTTGATTTAATTTCTGTGATGGGCGTGCTGCACTCACTCAGCTCCCTGCAGATAAAAAGGATGGACTGGACACTTCCAGGTGACTGATTTGAGAATGAGTTTCACCTCTGCTGCCCAGTGGGGCCTTGCTATGACACTTCCAGAGGAGCACTGCCATCAACTCAAAGGCAGGCAGCTGCTCTCCATGGTGCAACAGACCTTCTGGTACCTCTTTCCCCAGGGCTCCCCTGGCTGCCCAAAATGTGAATTTTGTAGCATGGACCTGATGTGCCAGGTCCTTGCGTAGCTGGACTTTGTCATGCTTGGCCCCCAGCTGTGCCCAGAGCACTGTGTTTGTCCTGCTGCCAGGAGAGGTGGGAGCTCTCCAAGTCCAGGGATGGATGCTGTCTGTCCTTGCTGCTGGCTCAAGTGCTTGTCCCCCATGGTGCTGAGAGGGGCCCAGCTGCAGCCAGCAAACCTGAGCGTGTTGGCCTCCTGGAAGGGGTTTTGTAAGCAAAATAAATGGCACTGCTTTGGCCAAGCTGATCTTTCATGCAGCCCTGTGGGTTGTGGTTATTTAGTGTGCCCAGAACTGATGCTTTAAAGGCTGAGACACAGCAGATGGCAAAGCCAGGAAAGGGCAGGTCTGAGGGGTAATGAGATTACCTCCACCTGGAGAAGCTCTGCAGCTTGTCTGTACTCACCTGAGCATTCCCCACTGTTCACCTTGCAGGACAAGGATCAGCACCAGCCAATCACCTCCCTGAGGAAATGGGTGAACACTGGTGAATTTATCCTTGTCCCAGCAACTGCTCTCCAAGTATATCAGATGCTCAAGGCAAATAAATGCATGCAGGGCTGGATGCTTCCCCCATGACACTATGCAGGCAAAAAGCCACCTCCAGCGTCCCAGCAGGTCCAGTGCATCTCCCTGGCGTTAATCAGCTGCACACTCACTGGATCCACTGTGGTTGTGAGTGTTTCTCCATTTCTGCAGCATTTTAGTTGGGGGCAGCAGCGTCTCCAGGGACTCTCTGGGCTCCGAGGAAGGCATTCCAGCCAGGACTGTCAGCAGGGTTTGTCACGATGGATTTTCTTTGTCCATTTTCCCTTGTGCTGCAGAGGGGCCAGGCAGTTTCTCATGTCTCACTGAGCTTGTTTGTGAAGGACAACCTCCCACACTGAGAATCTAAATGCAGAATTCAGCTTCTCTGGAGAGGGTGTAGCCTGTGCCTGGCTGCTCTGCCCATACGAGCCCGCAGTGTCTGTGGGAGCAGGGAGTTGTCCAAAATGCACAGTGCCTCTGTTGGGAATGGTGCAGCCCTGTGGGAGCCACGGGCTTTGGAGCAGACCAGAAATCCTTCCTGAGCAGCAAACAGGGAAGCCTGAGTGAGGCTGGTCACTGAGGAGAAACTCCTGCACCCAGGAGCTCTGGACCTGCTGGATGCCTCAGCCCCTCGTGGTGGCTGTGCACCCTGTCCCCAGGTGGCCCTGGTGGTGTCCCCTGTCCCCAGGCCCTGCAGGCTCTCCCTGACGGGCTGTGGGTGGGCAATGAGGCAGTTTTGTCCCTTGCCCGTCCCTCAGGTCGTACCACATTGCTGAGGGTTGCTTAGTGACCAGCTCCACCGGGTATTCTTCCTGCCTGAATAGGGCTTTTCTCTTCCCAGAAGTTGGAAGAAGTTTCTCTTAGACCTTTCCCCTCCCCCTCCTCCTCTTTTGTTCCTCTGTCCTTTGGGAAGCAGGAAGGGGCTGAGTCCCACTGAGCAAGGATTCCTCAGTGGGTGAGGGGGCTTTGGGAATGGGCTGGCAGCCCCCAGCCCACACTTTTCCCCAGTGCAGAGCCTTCCCAGAGTCAAGGGAAGGAAACTTCCCAGGAGGCTTTCCCCAGAGCCTGTTCCCTCCAGGCTCTTCTCTCAGCACAGCTAAATTTGATGTTACCAGGGATAATCTCAGCTGGAGAAGGGCCTGTGCTGTGGTCTGGAGTTTCCCAGCGAGCTCAAAGCCACATCCTTCCTGATCCCAGGAAAGTGACTCTGACCTGGTGGTCTCCCTCACCTCCTCACTTTGCTCCTGTCCCCCTGCACCAAGGCATCCTGTCCCTCTGAGGGCTGGCCGAGGTGTGGCACACTCTGGGACACGTCCCCAAGTCCAGCTGTGCCTCACCAGAGCCACCCAGTCTTGTGGCATCGGCTCCGGAGTGGCCACAGACAGTTGAGTGTGGTTGGGGGTGGCATTTCCAGCCAACTTCCAGCTTGGCACAAACTAATGGAACAAAGCCTGTGGGGAGCAGCTACAGCTGGAGCACCCTTGGCAAGAGCCAGGCTTCAGGCCGGGGCAAGCTCCCAGCAGGGTGACTCCCAGGGTGAGAGCAGCACTGCCGGGCTGTGCCGTGGTAGCCCCAGCCTGCTCGGGGCTGCTGAGCAGAGCCAGTGCCATGGTGCAGGCTGCCCCAAAATCCAGGTCTCTGTGGTTGGCACGGCACCAAGGTTGTCCCTGTGCCAGCAGGTGGCAGCTCCTGTTCAGGGATCTGTCTTTGTGCCGGGTCTGGCGCCGTCTCCTGGGCTGGGCACGGCTTCAGCTGCCTGTGGTTTGTGGCCCGGGGCTCCCTGGGGTGTGCAGAGACACCGGCAGCAGAGCTTTGCTACCCTGCAGCCACAAGCTGAGGGCAAAGGTGTGGCCTCTGCTCCTGCAGCACGGCATGGAGCTGAAGGCAGCACAAGAGAGGTGGGATCAGGTCTGGCATCCTGAGGGATGCTCAGATACAGCAACTCTTCCTGCATGGACACAAGACCCAGTGCCAGTGACCAGTGGATTCCTCAGTGCCAGCCAGGAGCTCTGGGGGTGCAGGATTTAAACAGAGGCATTTGATTTGGGGGATAAATACACCACCGTGCCTCAGCATGTCCAGAAGTTGCTGTTTTGTCAGCCTTGCTTTTTTCAAAAGCTCTTGGAGAGTACCATGAACTGTTACTACAGCTGTGCCAGACTCCTCCTAGGGTTCCTCAAGATTTAACAGCCTTTAAATATTCCTTACCAGATTGCAGAAACCAAAACTACTTGTCAGCCAGAAGCTCTCATGGTGTCACCTTCCTGGCAGGGCTTCAAATTTCTTGCTTAATTTCCACCTCTTCCCTCTTTCAGTGTGACAGCTCACGTGGATAAGCAGAAGCAGAGACCACCAGGATGATGCTGGGGGAAGCAGACATGGACTGCTTGGGGACAGGGATGCATCTTGGGGACAAGTGAGTGGTGCAGAGGCCATCTCGTCCCTGCTCCTGGTCAATGCAGCTCTCTGGATCCTCTCTGGGTTTGGTCTTACCAGGAGCAGGGACAAGGTGGGGTCTGCACCATGTCCTGGGGTTTGAGGTACCTTCTAAAGGTGGCAGCCAACCCCAAACCCAACCAGGTGCTGGAGGGAGCCACTGTGGGTGCCCCACACGGCTCCAAGGCAGCCTTGTGCCATGGTGGCACATCCATATTGTCACTGCTGTCTCTTTTCTTCCCAGGCAAGGAATGGAGGCCCAGAGCAGCCAGAGCTGGATAACAGCACCCAGCTTCCCAGCATGGAGTTGCTCCCTCTGAATGTGTTACTCTTGAGCTTCTGTGGCTGACTGGATGCTTGGGAGTGTGGCAGAGCTATGTGCCTGCTCCAGGTCAGCACAAAAAGCTCTGTGTTGGGGACTTAGCAGGTGCTGTTAATGTTCAGTTGCTGAGAGGTTTGGGGCAGGCCTTGGGGGCAGAGGGTGGGAGGTTTCCCCTCCTCGACTCCTCTGTGTGGACCTTCTCCCTTTCTTGGGGATGTGGTAGCAGGTAAATCCAGTTGGACCAGAAAAACTATTGATCATAGGGGAGGGAGAACAAGATAAAGGAGCAGTCCATGGCTTTGTTGTGCAAAAAGCACCAGCTGAGCTGCCAGGAGCCCTCACCTCCAGGTGCTGGAGCACAGCCCTGCAGGTAAACAGCTCCAGGGGGTGCAGCAGGGCTCCTCTGCCAGGCTGAGGACCTTGGGTGCTGCAGGGCTTTCCCAGCTTGGCCTGGCCAGCCCTTGGGGTGCTAAATTCTGGAAAGACACTTTCTGAGTCCTGGGGACGTCCCAAGGCTCCCTCTATCCCTCCCACAGCAGTCATGCAGTGTCTGATGGAACCACACAGGTGGGTGAACAAGGGGCTGGGTCACTCACCCACACTCAAACATGGGGTCCCCTCTCCCCAGCTTTGGGGACAGAGCCTGGCCTGACCCCAGGGACATGTGGCTTTGAGCAGACCTCAGGGACTGGCTGCCCTGCCAAGATCAGGGCAGGATCTGCTCTGCCTGGTCCGCAGGCAGCAAGAAGGGAGAGGGCAGTTGTTTGCATCATCACCCTAATTTCTCAGAGGTGTTTCCCAGCTCTGCACCCCTGCAGGCATAGCTCAGAGCCTCCCAGGTTGCCTCATGCCAATGGAGAGGGGATGGCCTTTGAACTGTGTGTTTGGCTTATCTGGGCCCTGGACAGAGGTCCAGGGCTGGCCAAGGGCTCTGCCATGCACAGGCACCTGTGATAAGGCTGGGCTGGGCCAGCAGGGCCACGGGGAGCAAACCAACAGGAGCCAGCCTGAGCCACATCCTGCCACTGCTCCTGAGCTCCTGACCTGCCACCTCAGCCTGTGGCTTACCCCAACAACCTTCCTGCTTTGGGGAAGAGCGGGGTGTGTGTCCCTGATGGGCCACGTCCTGCCACACTGGCACGAAAGATCACAGAGTCTCAGAATCCGTTGGGTTGGAAAAGGCCTCTGAGATCATTGAGTCCAACCTTTGACTTGAACCCTTGTCAACTGTGTCACTGGATGCCACATCCAGCCTTTCCTTAAACACCTCCAAGGACAGTAACTCCACTGCCACCCTGGGCAACCCATTTCAATGCCTGACAACACTTTCTGTGAAGAAATTCATCCTAACATCCAACCTAGACCTCCCCTAGCACAGGACTGTGTCCTCTCATCCTGTCACTGGTTGCTGGGGAGAAGAGACAGATCCCCAGCTGGCTACACCCTCCTGTCAGGGAATTGTGGAGAGTGATGAGGCCTCTGCTTCTACAGGCTAAACAACTCCAGCTCCCTCAGCCTCTCCTCATAGGATTTGCATTCCATACCCTCCACCAGCTTCACTGCCCTTCTCTGAGCAGTTTTTGCTGCACCCCCGAGCCCCTTTCCCCACCTGCAACGTGGGGTGTGGGCAGAAGGGCAGAGCACAGCCCTGATCATCACTGGTCCCACAGGCAAGCACAGCCACCACCCTGCTGCCACCATCTCCAGGAATCCTCCATGTGGCCGCTTCTCCACAGAAAGCCAAGCAGAGGGTGTCAGGGAGCACCCTCAGAGGGTGCTTTGCCCGTCCCCGTTTCCCCCAGGCAGGGAGCCTGGCCAGAGGAGCTGTGGCCGGGCTGCTCCCGCTGCCCTCCCCGCCCCAGCAGGCAGGGGCAGTGCCAGCCCCGCGGGACAGCTGCTGATGAATTTTTCATGCTGCCACAGCCGTGCCTCCTCGGGCAGCCATATGGCCCCGCGTCCTCGGGGGGGTGACACAGCCCCCCACAGGCCGCGCTCTGCCTTTCAGGGACCTGCTCTGTCAGCAGATTTTTGGTGCTTTCTTAAACGTACCTCTGACCATGCTGAATGAATCTGGATATGTAAATCCTCCAGGAGATTTTTGGAGATCTCGTTCTCCCACCTGCACAGTTCAGCATGGCAAAGACCACGAGATTTTTCTCCACCAACTTGTGGCTGGCAGCCAGCTGGTGCAAAATATGTTTATTCTCCTCTTGTGCTCTCTAGCCAGGGGAAGAGATTGGGTTCTGTTTCCAAGAAGTAATCACTTGGAATAAAAAGCCAAGGCTAAAAATGATACTTGCTGGTTTCCATTGTAATTTCTTTTATGTTCTTTTCCTAATCTTTTTTTTTTGGCAACTACCATCCTAAAAGGTTTTTCACACTTATTTAACTTCTAAATTAAGCACTGCTTAATTTTGGGGCATAGTCCAAAATGCATTGTAGCACAAAACAAGTAGAGCAGATGAAGAACTGTGCATCTCATTTTCACCCCGCTGAAAATAAAACCAACAGTAGAAAACCATATATCATGGAAACAGAGAGATGTGAAGAAATCAGCTCCTCCAGCCCTTGAGGCTGCCACTCCACCAGCATTTGCATCATCGGGCCATAAATGTTTCCAAATGGCAAATTCCTGACTTTCCCCAGGTCAGTTCCACTGGGCCATTGGTCATCCATCTGGAGCCAGGCCTTGCTATGTCCCTTGTGACTTCCTTGAGCAGTTGGTAATAATTAGCTGTGGTTAACGAAGGGCCAGAGTCAAGAGCACGTGAGCTGAGGCACCAGACCACAGAGAGCAGATCCAGCGGGTCAGAGTGGACCAGGCAGACCCTGAGTCACACCAGGTGGGGACAGCTCCAGGCTGGGGGACCTCTGAGCAGGACCCCAGACTCAACCACGCTGTGCTGGCTCTGAGTCTTCCAGAAAATGCCTGTACCCCTGAGGGCTGGGAGCAGCGTTTAGTGATAGAGGCAAAAAGCATCAAATCCCTCCATCGATGCACCCCCATTTCTCTGAGCTGCCTTTTGCTACTCAGAGAAATGGGGGGGTGCAGGTGACCCCCTCTTTCTGCTCATCCTTCTGCAGCTTTAGCTCCAGCTGAGCTCTAAGCTCAATTTCATCCCTGTGTGTCCCAGTGGTCATGGTCTGTCCTGTCCTTCCAGCTTCTTGCCTGTTCTCTCCTTTCCTGAGACAACCCATGCCCAGCCAACATTTCCTGCCACACCTCCAGTGCACAACAGCAGGGTTCCCTGCAAGTTTGCTTTAAAATCAGCCTGCCCACTATCCCTTTGTGATTTCCCAGGTCCAGTGTCCACCTTCCCAGTGGGACAAGGCCAGCAGTGACACCACTGCCAGCCTCAGGCACAGAGCTGCCCCCGTGTTCACACCACAGCCTGGGCACTTCATGGGTGCCAACGCGGTGCCATCCCCACACAGCCAAAATTCCCAGAGGACCACAGCTGGCAGTGGAGGGATCTGTAGTAATGGGAGCAAGTGGAGATGGAAGCAAACTCCTGTTAAAATGTGTTTTGCTTTTCTCTTCCTTTGAACCTGTCTGGGCAGGCCAGAAAGGAAGCAAGGATTGGCTGGATCTGAGGGGATAAAGGAGTGTTGGGGAAATGCAGCCACGGTGGGACTCAGGAACAGGGATAGGTTTGGGCCCAGGTTTTGGGGCTGAATGATGAAAGAGGGTATTTGTGGAGGGACTGGAGGTGTGTGGCAGCTTGGAACAACACATGAATGCTCAGGGACCCACGGGCACAGGGTTTGGATGGAGCAGGGCTCACCATCGTGCTGCTCCCTGAGTGACTTCCTAAAAATCCAACCCCCCAGAATCCCTACAGTTCAACTGAAAAGTCTTGTTTGCCTGCTGAGTCCCTTCCCCCGCTGCAACAAACATTTTGGTATGCATATCCTTCAGTTCACAGGCTGGTTCTTTCAGAGTTGAACTAAAATAACACCGAGATATTCTTTCAAAAAAGAAACTGGAGCACATCCTCTCTGAAAATACCAAAATAATTCATGCAAATATTCCCCCAAACCCGTTTCTCCTTTCCTCCAGCCCAAACTCTTTGTCGAGATTGCCACAAAGCCCCTAAAGGTGTTGTTTGCTGCAAATGCACGTGATCCTTTCAGCCAGACCGTGGCCGGGACCCGAGGGCAGCACCCCAACCGTGTCCCCCCCTTTCCCCCCACATTTGTGCCCTCCTGGCGGGTTCACCGGGTGGCCACGGGTGTGTGACAGGGTGCTGCTATCGGGCACCCCAAGGTCTGTCGTGCCTTCAGAGGCTGCACAAACAAAGCGGCAGGCGCCGCTCAGGGGTGGCAGCGTGGGGCCGCCGGGTGTCCGTGTGGGTGCAGCACAAACACCGGCGTGTTTGAGTCGGTCAAGAAAGTTACAAAAAAAAAGGGGAACCCTGATTATGAGCCGTGGGTGGGTGGCATGAAAAGGATGTTAAAAAAAAAAACCAAAAAAAAAAAAAAACCAAAAAAAACCCTCTCAGTTCCATCCTGGTCTGGGTAAATGTTTAATCCCCAGCTCGGAGAAAAAGCAGCTCAAAAGTGCTTTTTTTCTCAGCAAGTCTGAACCAGTCAGCCTGGTGCCTCCTCCCTCTGGCTCACACCCTCCCTCCCACCGCTCCGGAGGAATATCCCAGCCTGCTCCAAAGTGCAGCTGGGCACCCGGGGCAGGACGGAGCCAGCCCACGGCCGTGTCCGCGCCCCCGGGGCTGGGAGGGCAGAGGGGCTGGGAAGTTTGCGTGCCCTGGGCCGGCTGCCACCATCCCGCTCGCCTGCGCGGCTCCAGTGGCTGAATTGCACGGGATGGGATCCCCACACTGGAAAAGGCTCTGCTTTTTACTCCTGGCAGGTTTAACATCCTCCCTGCTCCTCTACGGTCACTACCACGCTACGGTGGAGGCGCCCACCAGCCAGAGGATCCTCGCCAAGTAAGGGGGGACGGGAGAGGGGTGGGAGGCAGGGATCTGTGAATCCAGCACGAGGTTCCGTGCGCGGCGATGGGGAGGGGGAGTCGGAGCGCCAGTGTGGGCACCGGCCGAGCCCAGAGCCGCCCGGAGCGGGACCCCGAGCCCGCGGAGGGATCTGCAGGGGTCCCCGCGTGGGTTCAGCGCATCCCAGTGCAGAGAAACCATTGCTGAGTGCGGGCACGGATGGGGGAGAGGATCAAAGCCGCTTCAGCTGCCGGCCAGAGACGCCGCGTGTTCCCGCCGGGCTTGTGCGCGATCGGAGCCCGCTGATTGTCCTGGGGCAGGCTTGGCCCCCGTGGAGCTGCACCGACCGCCCCTTGCAGAGGCAGGGCACGGCTGCCCCGGTCTCGGATCCCCCGGGCTGCCCACACCGCCGGCGAACTCGGGGCTGCAGCGTTTTCCAAACTCCAGCAATTTGCAACTCCCCCTTCGTCTGCCTTCCCTGCATCCTCCAAACCTCCCGAAGCCCCTTCCTGAGCCTCCCCCGTGCCCAGCGGGAGGGGGTGCTGGGGTGCCCCGGGGAGCTCCGCCGAGTGCGGATGAGCGGGCGGGGGAAGGAGCCCGCGGAGCGCTCGGGCTGCGCGGCCAGCTGCTCTGTCCCCCGCGAGCATCAGGTGCTGGGCCAGGACAGCGCTGTGGGTGTCCCCCACCTCCTCCTGGGTGCTTTTCGGTGCCATCGGTGTGACAGAGCCCAGCTGCCTGGGCGCTGCCCGGGAATGGGGGATGCTGTGGGGACCGGAGCCGGTCCTGCGGAGGGTGAGATTTGCAGTGGGATTTGCTGAGGATGCAGCTGGCTGAGCTGCCGTGGGGTTCAGACCTTCTCTGTTCCCTGGGAGAGCTCTCCTTGCCCGATCTCATCGTGCCAAAGGCAGAAGTCCCGTCTCCTGCCGGGCTGGTGGGTCAGGAATATCTGCAGCAGCCGGGCTGGTGGGTCAGGAATACCTGCAGCAGCCGGGCTGGTGGGTCAGGAATACCTGCAGCAGCCGGGCTGGTGGGTCAGGAATACCTGCAGCAGCCGGGCTGGTGGGTCAGGAATACCTGCAGCAGCCGGGCTGGTGGGTCAGGAATACCTGCAGCAGCCGGGCTGGTGGGTCAGGAATACCTGCAGCAGCCGGGCTGGCTGTTGGCTCTTTCCGCCCTCGCCGTGCCGGGTGCGCAGCGGAGCCGGCGGCAGCTCCTTGGGGCAGGCACGGCTGGGGTGACATCAAGCTCCCCGCAAAGAGGGGAAACTGGGGCCCGTGAGGGCGGCAGAACTGCCCATGAACCACTCTGGAGCTGGGAACGGAAACCAGCCGTGCCCTCACACAGCGTCTGTGGCCCAGCGAGAGCAGGGTGTGGACAAACCCCATGGGATGGAAGCAGGGAGCAGTTCCTCCCACCACGGTCAGGCTCATCCTGCCTGGACCTGCCGCAGCCCCAGGTCACCCTCCTTGGAAAGCCAGCCCAGGCTCCAGCCCCTTGACTGATGGGACCAAGGGTCAGCCCCGGAGAGGGGCCCGGGGTGAGGTAACACCCTGAGGGCTGACCTGTGCTCCAGAGTTCTCCTGGACTCTCCTCTTGACTTTAATTCAACCCCGAAAGCTAAACCCAAACCAGAGTGCAGCCTGTTGGCTTCGATTCACTGTGTTTACAAACAGGGCCCTCCATGAGTGCTGCTCATCCCAACAGAGCTGTGTCCCTGCAGGAACTGGTGCTGCCCTGCCTGGATACACGGCTGAGTGTGGAGCTGGAACTGGGCTGGCCATTTCACATGGCTGAGGTGCCATGGCAGAGCACCCATTTCCTGCTCTGCCAGTGGGGACAGGAGGGTCAGGGTCCTCACCTGTGGGTGCAGGTGACTCAGTTTCAGCAGGTTAGTGTGAGCAGTGTCTCCATGTGGAGGTACAGGAGGATGAAGGGGGTCAGGAAGAAGCTGATCCCCTGATGGATGGTGGCAGCAGCCAGCACCAGGTCACCCCAGGACCAGATCCCCACAGCAATGCCAAGTGCCCCTCCAGTTCAGCACAAAGCTGGTGGCCCTATGGAAGTAGGCAAATGCCTTGTTTCCTGCAGAGCTGGGATGGAGGGAGCCAAATCCCCTGGGGTTCAGCTGGCCACAGCCCTGTCCCATTCCCTGCCGGTCCATTTCTCCCAAACCCCACTGGTGAGCTGCTGGCTGCACTCGTGGCTTTATTATTAGGGATGGGATGAGCACAGAGCTCTGCCCAGCCTCGCTGTGCCACCTCTGCTCTGCACCAGGAAAAGATGCTTCTGGAGCTCAGCCCTTCGTGGTGAGATGGAGCAAGAGCGGGTTCTTGTTGCTGTTTTGGCTCCCTCCAATGTCTCTGTGGGGCCCTGGGAGTATTTGCTGAAGATAAGGCTGGAGTGTGTGCTCACAACACTCACACACGGCGTTATCTTCCGGAAATGAGGGATGGCCTTGGACCAGAAACGTCACATTTGTGAATGTCAGGATGGTGAGGGAGCGCACCCAGGCTTGGCTGGCTCTGCTGCCACCGCCGGTGCCCGGGCAGCCGCGGCCGCAGCCACTCCTTCCCGCAGCCCCATTGTGCATCTGTCGGTCCCGGGCAGCGTTGTCATCTTCTGAGTCAACCAGGCAGCACGAGGTGCTTCACCACATCCTGGCAGGTGACGTCAAAGCGCTTGGCACCCCATCACAGCGCCGGGCTGCTGTCTGGTGGGGGGCCGGCTGCCCCACGCCCTTCCCGGCAGGGTTTGGGCAGCAGCAGCGCTGGAGAGCTGGCTGCAGCACCCACAGCTGGCAAGCAAGTGCAGGGAGGTGCTGGCACTGATTTATCAGTTCAGCACAAAGCCTGGAAGAAATGATGAGCAGGTGCCACCCACTTGTGTCCGGCCGTGGGTGGAGGTGGGGTCCAGCTCCCACAGAAGGTCGGCAGGAGCCAACCTGCCTGGCTCCCTGTGCCCACAGCCAGGCTGAGCCCCCTGGGGCTCCCACAGATCCCTGGCAGCTCAGGAAGTAGTGCAGCACCCTCCCACTGCCACTGCCCAGGGCTTTGCCTTGTGCTCCAGACACTGGCATGAGCCAGGGAAGGGGAAGGGAAGGAACAAGAGCAAGAGAACTTGGAGAGCCGGGGAGGGGCTGGGTGGGCAGAGATGTGCAGCTGGGGCTTGTGAACCTGGTGGGAAGGGCTGGGGGGGGTGGTGAGGCTGGGAGAGGCTGTTTGGATGCAGATCAAGCCTGGACATGGTGGGTGAGGGTAACAGCCTTGGGGTTTGGTGGGGGGCTGCACCTCTGTGGCCAGAAAATGGGTGGGCAAAACCCAGGGGCTTTGCATACAGGGACTTGAGAGCTTTAAGGAGCCAGCTCTGGGGTTGGAGCAGCGAGGATTCCCCAGTCCCATTGGTTGGGTGGTGGAGGTGTTGATAAGCTCTGCTGTTGGGGCACATGGGCTGGGGGTCACGTCCACTGTGAGATGGAGGCAGCAAGTTGGGCTGGGCAGCTCCCAGGGGGGAGCTCCCTGCACCCCAGGGCAGTTCACCAGGGCTGAGCCCACTCCAGGTCCCCCCTGGCTGTGGGACACTTGTGTGCAGGAGCTTTGCTCTGGAGGATGTGCTGTCCTGGGCCGAAGGAGCAGCTTCCAGGGTAACCACCAGGTCTGGTACAGCCTCTGATGGCCCTGCCCTTGCTGTGACCACACCCTGCACTGGCCCCTGGAAACCAAGGGAATAGACAAGTTTGTTCGGGCTGGGATTAGCTGGATGCTTGCAGGGGTAACAGCAGAAAGGTGCTGCAGAAGGCAGCAGCTCTGCATCTCTCTGGGATGGCTCAGTCCCATCCTGAAGATCTTCTTGGGGATTTACCCTCCCTCCTCTCTCTGCCTGCTCAGGTGATCTCAGGATGATCCTCAGGGGTGAGCTGGTGGGGGCCACACTGTGCTGACCCCTGGGCTGTCTTTGGAGTGGTGGGGGCTTTGCAGGGCTCTGCTCCTGCTGGGATCCTGACTTCCCGTGGGACACCAAGGCAAGACACACAGGCTTGATTTAAAAGCTGCCCTGCCCCCCTGTTGGGGCTCAGCCTGCTGCACCCTGAGCACCCCCTGCCAAGAGCTGGCAGTGCTGCATGGCTCAGGGAAGGTGCTGGGACAAAGCCTGCTTGGAGCTGCCCTTCCATCCACCCCTGGGGAGATGCTCCAGCCCCCAGCTGCAGCCCCCAGGCAGGGTGCTGGGCTGTCCCCCCATGTCACGCCATGCCCCCAGAGTGGCACGGAGCAGGGTTTGGGTGGCAAACGGGTCTGGATCTGCTCCTGGGCAGGGCTGTGGGGTCTGGATCTGCTCCTGGGCAGGGCTGTGGGGTCTGGATCTGCTCCTGGGCAGGGCTGTGGGGTCTGGATCTGCTCCTGGGCAGGGCTGTGGGGTCTGGATCTGCTCCTGGGCAGGGCTGTGGGGTCTGGATCTGCTCCTGGGCAGGGCTGTGGGGTCTGGATCTGCTCCTGGGCAGGGCTGTGGGGTCTGGATTTGCTCCTGGGCAGGGCTGTGGGGTCTGGATCTGCTCCTGGGCAGGGCTGTGGGTGCTGCTGGTGTTGTCAGGAGCCGTGGCAGGGACAGAAACCCAATGCCTGCTGTGCCCCTGTGCCAGGCAGCGTCACACCAGCGGGGGCTCGGGGGGGTGAAGCTCCGCTCCCCACCTGCCTCTACCTGTCCCCAGGCTCCCAGGCAGAGATGCCATAACAAGGAGCCCTTGTCTCCTCCACAATCCCCCCGTTCTGGCCGCAGCACCTGCTGCCCGGGCTGCCGCCGGGGCCGGGGGCTCTGAAGGGCCTTTCTGTGTGGGGATGAATGGGAGCCTGTTCCCCTCCGGTGGGCTCCCACCTCCTGCTGGCCTGCCCACCCCCAGCCCCAGTTGCCCCCCCAAGGGCTAGGTCAGCTCAGCCTGGCCCCGTGGGGCTCAGGGCACCCCAAGTTGCTCAGGGTGGGCAGCCCCTGCTGCGAATGAAGGATCAGGGCATGCCCCATCTGCCCCCATGGCAGAGGGGGTCCCGTGCACCCTGAGAGCCTCCAGACTCCAGTTGCTGATTGCTTCTACTAAATGTGTCCTGCTGGCCTGTCCAGTTTACTCCAGCCCAGTCCCCTTTGGACTCAGGAATGGTGGGATGGTGGGAAGAGCCAGGGAGGTCTCAGCAGGATTCCCCCAGGGCTGCAGGCTGGGGTGGTTTTTGGCACCTGGGAGTCCTGGAGGCAGGACCCACCAGGAGATGGTGGCTGCACAAACCCTGTATTTTGCAAATCCTCGTCTCTCCACTTGCAGATGGGGGTGGGTGGGCGTGGGCAGTGGTGGAGAGGACATAAATGGTGGTCCTGCCCTGAGGCTCTCACAGGTGGGGGGATGTCAGGGTGCTCAGTGTCACCTCCTCAGCTGAGCTCTCATTGCTCTTCTCCCAGCTTGCTGCAGCCGGAGCCGCTGGTCCTGGCTCCCTCAGGGACACCGCACGGAGCCGGCAGCAGCAGCAGGGCTCTTGGAGGCAGCTTGGAGAGGTAAGGAGGGAAGATGCTCAGCCATCCTGGCAGGAACTGGGAGGCTCCTTCCCACTGTGGGCTTCCCCAGTGCCCAAGTGATGGATTTTAAACTCTGCCATATGTTTCCCCCATCCCAGTGGGAATTCCTTCAAGCCCTCTGCCGAGCTGGAGGAGCTGGAGCCCAGCAGAAAGCAGGTAATCATTAGCACAGCACAGTGATGTCCATGGTGCCCCTCCCTGCTGGGTTTTGTTGGTTGAAGGGCTCTGTGGGGAGGCTGAGGAAGAGTAGCATCCTCTGGAAGGGGTTTACAGAGGAGGAACCTTGTCCATTCACACAAGTGATTCTCCCCAGGCCTCCCTGCTGCCATTCTCCCGTGTGGAGACTGGAGCCAGCATCACCACCCCCCCCCAGGCCAGCAGTCCAGGCTGGACACTCCTGGGCATGGACCCAGGCCCAGGGGGGCTGTTACTGTTCTGCTCTCATAGAGCAGAGCTCTAATGGGGCCCACACCTTTAACGGGCTGCCCACACCTGAAGCTGCTGAATCTTTCACCCCCTCAGGTGACTCTGTAGGCCCTGGTTCTCCCAGCCCCACTGAGCTGGGTGCCAAAGGCTGTTTTGCAGGACAAAACCAAGGCATGAGGCAGTGCCTTGCCTGGGTGACCCAGCAGAACATGTGAGGGACAAGGAGCATTTGTGTCCCTGGCTTTGTTCTCAGCTTGGTGCCTGCTGAGGGGTGGAGGTGTCACAGGGAAGGCAGACCCAGGCTGGAGATTGAGCAGGAACCCTCATTCCTCCCTCCCAGCCCAGCCCCTGCCTGCACTCGGTGATGGCCAGAGCAAAGGCAGACCCCAAGTTCCAGGAGATCTTCAACTTCAACACCCCTGTGCTGATGTGGGACCAGCACTTCACCCTGGAGACCTGGAACAGGCTGAAGACACGGCACGTCCCCTATGGCTGGCAAGGCTTGTCCCTTGCAGGTACAGACCCAGCTGGGATGTGGGGCAGCTTAAGAGGACTGGGGAGCCCAGCAGAAGGGACTGGAGATGTGGGACAGGCACGGAGCCCTGCACAGGAGCCAGGAATGTTGATCTCTTCCCACCTCACCTCCCGGGGCACAGGGCGGAGGGCGCGGCTTTGCAAACGCCGCTTGCTGCATCTTATGACATTTTCCCAGAATAAAAGCTGCAGTGTGTCCGTGATTATTAAGTGGGGCCAGAGGAGCTTGGACAAGCAGCTCCATTGTTGTGCATGGAGATGGTTTCCCTTCCCACCCCAAACCCACTCTCTGTTCTCCCTGGCAGCCACTGGCTTCAATCCCTGGGCTGGGAAGGGCTGGGAACAGCGAGCAGGAGAGAACCAGTGGCAGTTGCAGAGACATTGTCAGAAGGGGACATGGCTGGCACAGGCAGCAGCATCTGCAGGGCTGGGGCTGGAGATATCTGGATGCATCCCTGTGCCTGCACAGCCTTAGGTGGCAGGGTTAGGAGCATGGGGACATAAGAGATGCAAGGAGGTGACACCAAGCTGGGAGAGGAGGGCCTGTCTGGTGCCCCCAGATCCCACCTGCAGACCTCTCTCCTGCACGGGAGTGCTGTGAGTTTTCTCACATGCTGCTCCTCTTGCACGTGCTCCCGTGGGTTGACACACTCCTTTCCCTGCTGACTGCTCACATCCTGCTCCATTCCAGTGGTGGGCAGCACCCTGCAGCTCCTCAACGCCTCGGCCAACCGGCACCTCTTCGACAGGGCCGCCTTCCCCGGGGGCTGCGTCCGCTGTGCCGTGGTGGGCAACGGCGGCATCCTCAACGGCTCGCGGCAGGGCAGGGCCATCGACAGCCACCACCTGGTCTTCAGGTGAGCGTGAATCCCAGGCAGGATGGGCCCAGGGGTGCTGGGAGATGCCAGCCCTGGACACGTGTTCTCTGCTTTTCCTGCAGGCTCAACGGGGCCGTGATTAAAGGCTTCGAGGAGGATGTTGGCACCAAGGTCTCCTTCTACGGCTTCACAGTGAACACCATGAAGAACTCCCTCATCTCCTACGAGGAGTATGGCTTCACCCACGTCCCCCAGGGCAAGGTGGGACCCTGAGGGCTCGTTGGGGAGTTGATTCAAATTGTCCCTTGAGGCTGAGCTTGCTTCTGAGACCTTCTTCCCCATCTCGGGAGCCCTCAGTCCTCACCTTCAAGCGTGGGCAGTGTCCTTGAACCCCGCTCCAAGTGCCCTGTCTGTGTCCCTGCTGCAGGACCTGAAGTACATCTTCATCCCCTCGGATGTCCGTGACTACGTCATGCTGAAATCAGCCATCCAGGGCAGCCCAGTGCCTGAGGGCTCGGACAAGGGGGATGAGTGAGTAGCTCCCCACCTCAGCACCCTGGTGATGCAGGCATGGCTCACCTGTCCTCACCCCACATCCATCCCTTCTGGGATAAACCCCAAGGAGCTTCAGGACTCCCATAACAAAGTTCTGCCCTTCTCCTTGCCTTGCTACAGGCCACAGAAGTATTTTGGACCAGAGGCATCTGCAGAGAAGTTCAAGCTGCTGCATCCTGATTTCTTGCAGTACCTGACAGCAAGGTGAGAGTGATGAGCACTGTGGCTGATGTCTGGCCCTGCTCTGGGCTGGGCTCCAACCACATCCCTCCCCTCTCTGCTCGCTCCAGTACAGACCAGTAGCTGCCCAGCATCAAACTGCAGTCCCAGTCTCCCCCAGACACTGGAACCACCCCTGCCCTGCTGTCCACACACAAGGCAGAGGCACCTCTCCCCAGCCATTCCTGCTCACTGCAGCACAGCTCACAACTCCTCCTATTCCTTCCTGTGCTCACCTTGCTCCCATTCCCCAAAACAAATTAAATTTTGTCCCAGTCTAACAGGAGCAAATTTAGGGCCCAACAGGATGGTCTTTTCCTGCCTTTCATGAAAGCAGGTGCCAAACAGCAAAGAGGTGCCTTTCACCAACCTCTGAGCAAATGAGAGTGGCCATCAGAGAACCCACCTGAGCCCTGTGTTTCACTCAGTGCTCCTGCCTTGCTGAGCACCAGTGTCACTGGGAAGGCTGTGTAGGTGTGGGTCTGGGGGCTGCAGGGCTGTGCCAGCCCTGAGGCCCCACAGCCACCGTGTCCCTGTCAGGTTCCTGAGGTCAGAGCTCCTGAACACCCAGTACGGCTCCCTCTACATGCCCAGCACCGGCGCCCTCATGCTCCTCACTGCACTCCACACCTGCGACCAGGTAAGGGGCCACAGGGCCACAGTTCTCCTAGGAAGAAGGGAATCCCCCCCCTTTGGCTGCTGTGGGGTTCCAGTGTGTCCTGGTGGCTGTCCTACATGTCCCCTGTCCCTGCAGGAGTGGTGGTGGTAATGGATGGATGGACCACCCGAGGTGAAGCCTTAGCCATGTCCTCTGTCTGCCCCACCTCCCTCCCCACAGGTCAGTGCCTACGGGTTCATCACGGCCAACTACGAGCAGTTCTCAGACCACTACTACGAGGTGGAGAAGAAACCTCTGGTGTTTTATGCCAACCACGACATGCTGCTGGAGGCAGCGCTGTGGAGGAGCCTGCACCGCGCCGGGATCATCACCCTCTACCAGCGCTGAGGCCGGGAGGTCGCCCACAGGGGCGAGTTCAAGGACTCTTGTGGCTCTCCCTTTTCCTGAGGGTCACCTTCTCCCTCCTGAGGGTTCTTCCCAGCTGGCCAGCCAGCCCACGGAGCAGACTTGCTGTGCCACAGCCAGCAGGGATGTGAGGCTAACGGGGAAGCTGAAGCTGGTGGAGGAATGTTGCATTTCCTCAGGGATCAGTGGGATTGAACGTGGCCTTTGGGGCAGCCAGAAGCACCACAGCACATGGCTGTGCCCTGCCAGCCCCTTGAACGTGGCTATGGGGCAGCAGTGGCCCCTGTGGAGCACAGGAGGGGTAGGGTGATGCTGGAAGATGATGCTGGAGATGCTGGAAAATGCCCTTCACCCTAAATGCTCATCAGCATGGTGGGACCTCAGCAGGCAGGATAAATCTTTGCACTGGAGAGAGAAGTGACATGTCTGGAGAACACCTCCCTCCAGACTGACTGTAGAAAATCCCAGCTCCAGCTATCTGTGTGTGGATGTGTGCCACGTTCCAGAAGGATCTGTGTGCCTCCCTGGTCAGTGGCACAGACAGCAGGACAGACACAGTGGGCCCTGTTACTGTCCCCTTCTTGAGGTGTGGTGTTTTCTGACAAGGGGCTCAAAAGCCATCAATGACAAAGAGGGTCACTGCAGCTCAGCCAGGACACCAGAACATGTCCAGGCTCTGAGCAGCCCAGAGGTGACACGGGCCTGAGCCCTGTGTGTGGCACTGAAGGTTTGTTTGCCAGCCTTTTCTTGCACAGGGACTCTGTGGTACCCTGAGAGGCAGCCCCACACCAGGTGGGTCAGTGATGGTCACTCTCTTTACTTCCTTTCCCAAACCCCAAGGGAGGGGAGGGTCCTGAGCCCTTCAGCTGTCCCTCATACACCAGCACTGCTCAGGGAGACCCACCTGGGGAGGTTTCTCCAGCTGCTGGGGGCTGGAGACAGAGCAGTGTAATCCAAGACACTTTCCCACTCTGTGTAATCACATAAATGTTGAATGATTGTTTTCCTTAACACCTGTTTCTGTTGTTTTGATGAACTGGGTTGGGGTGAGACCTGCCCCCCCCTTCCCCTCCCACAGCAGAGAACAGTAACACAGAGACAATTGGGGAACAGCTCCAGAAACCAGCTTAAATCATGGAGACTCAGACTGGGAGACTTGTTAGCTGAGCTCAGCCCTTCCCACTTGAAATGCTATTTGCTGTAGGAGGTTGGTGTGCAGAGATGGCAAAAGATACCCTGGCCCTGTGCCAGGGAACCTCCAAACCCCCTGAAGCTCCCAGCAGACTGCTTCCAGCCAGTTCAGATGCAGGTTAGGCTCCAAGCCTGTTCCAGATGTAATCTCTAGCTTGGGGCCCATCTTGTGTTCCCACGTCTCAAATTAACCTTTGTTCCCATCAGAGCCACTTTCCACTGGTACCACGGCAGCCTGTCAGGCCTGTTTTGTGTTCCCTAACACTCAGCAAAAGCTTTCATGACACGAAAGAGCCTGATCCTCACATCCCCTGGCCAAGACACTCTGAAACCTCCCCAAACCAGCTCTGGCCAAGCCTCAGGTGGCATTAGCAGCACCGTGACACTCAGGGCAAGATGAGCAGGATGGTGCTGCAGTCCTGCCTGGAATAATCCAGCTCACAGGCACCACATCAGGAACTAAACACTGGGAACCACCACCTGCATCTTCCCTTCCCCTCCAAAAGGGATGTTCCCAGCCAAGGGTGGAGCCTGATGCTGGAGTTAACTCCATTTTAATGGCTTACTTAGGGCTGCACTCCAAGCACACCACAAGAACAGTTTAGCACCAGACCTCAGCCATAAGTTAGTTCTGTCACACTGTTCCTGTGAGTTACTTCTGGGACAGAATCTGCAGACACTGAAGTCTTTGTGTGATCAGGTTTGCTATGAAGGGTAAACTCACAACTGCTGTTTCAGGAAGGGGTTTAATCCAAAATCCTTCCTACCTGCACAAAATCATTTCTGTGCAAGAAGAATCAGAATCATTACAGTTGAAAAACACCTTTAAGAGCATGGACTCCAACCTTAACAGAAATAATCAAGTAACACCCAACTTCAACTCGTAAGATTTTGCACAACTTATTTTATTCAGGAACAGAAGAAAGCAAGGAACCACTTTTTCCTCCAGCCAACTGTACACCAGGTCCTGGTGAAAAGAAAAAAAAAAAACCAAAAAGACAGTATCAGAGCAGCTGAAAAGTTCCTGATTTGCACTATTTAATCTGGAGTACATGTCTCAGGAGACAGAAAATCACTCCCAACCAGGCCAATGGCACTAGTACCCAAATTCTTTTTGGTTTTAGTGGTCCCTTACCCATGGTGTGGCTGCAGAAACCACTGAGCAGTGAGAAGCCTGTGGCTACACACAGGTGACCATTTCAAATATCAGCAGTTATTTGTGAGACTCAGTCCAGAACAATCTTCCTTCTAGATCTGTGAGAAAACACAAACCAAGGCTGTAACTGTTTTCCAAAAAAAAATTCCATTCTGAAACAATTCCTGCCCCTTTGGTCTCACAGCACTGAGTAGCTTTTACTTTTCCCATTTATCATCAGGCTGCCTCTCCACTTTCCTTTCCCTGTTACACCTTGGAAAGCAAAAGCTCCAGGTGCTTGCCCTGGGAGACAGCTGTGCTGTCAGAGCACCCATTGTGCTGGATTTGTGGTGCCATTCCCTCCCCTTTCACAAACTAACCTTGACTCCTGACGACACTCCCTGTCACCAGCTCTGCTGGGCGGCCTGTCAGAAGCTGTTATTGACCTTCTGTAAACAAAGCCAAATTCTGTTCAATAAAGCATAAAATCATTTAGCAGAAAGCAGCTGTCAGCTGCCCAAGACAAAGTGTTGTTCCAGCCTGTGTGTTCAGTGACTGTACATCAGGCAAGATAAAAAATGCATTTCTTATCTGCCCTTCAACCTGTCACTGTTTGCATAAGGAACTTGAAAGCTCTTTGCAGCTCTAAACTGTGCTATGACAACAGCAGCTCTGCAGCTGTGTCTGTGCCTGGCTGCTGTCACACCACATAGGGTGGCAGGGCAGGGGACAGATTCTGTCACACTGGTGCCACTCACACCTCTGGGCTCTTTGCAAGGGGCAGGGGACCCACTAAGGGAAGTACCTGAGCCTCAGTGGACATTTTCCTCTTCAAGCTGAGTGTCAGACAGGGATAACAGCACATCACAGGCTCATTGTCCCACCCCTGGCTACACAAACCCCAAAATCACACACAGCTCTTCTCCCTGGAATTTTTCCTGGTAAACCTTCAGAGATTAGGCTCACCTGCCAACAGGCCTGGCATATAATTAACAAATTAAAAACAACACACAATACTGAAGAATCCAATTATCTTACCAGCCTGAAGCCCAGCATTGCAGCTGCCCTCTGGCCAAGGCTGTCCTTGGGCAACAGCAGCACCAGGATTCTGCAGGACCATTTCCTCCTAAATACAAGTTGCAATGAACACTGTTAGCAAAAGTACTTTAAATAAAGTTTGTCCTCTTTTCCTCACCTCTCCTGAAAAAAAACCCCAAAACCCAGCACTGGATCACAGAGCAAGAATAGACAGAATTTCTCCATTCAAAGACAGGCAACTTTTGTCTCACAAACTTAGCAGACCAAAAACCTGTCCCTATGTTTGCCAGGGGATTGTCTCATTCATAGACAAGAAACTTTGGGAGGTGGATGCTATTTAAATCCTTGCTTAGAGAAAAAAACCCACCAGCTCTGAGACCTTGGTGGTTTGGACCCTTTTAAGCTGTTTCAACCTGACATTCCCTTCCTCATCTTCCAGAAACCTCCCAATCCAACTCATTCCCTGCACACAAGAATAATCCATCCATCCATGGTGTAATTTGTCAGTGGGTTTATCTTAAAAAACGCATTCATGAGACCTAGGACAGCCACATCCCCTCAGGTGAAGGGTTCCTCAGGGTGTGTCCTTCACAGGGTGACCCTTTGGAGCAGGTGAGCTGCACCTCCCCACCCCCAGCAACCTGATGCAAGTTTGAAACTGTCCCAAAGCACCTCCAGGAAGGCAATCAGAGCAATTACTCTGTCACTAGATCTATTTCTGTGACACATACAGTTATGAGATGAGCTGTGTCAAGTGTCTCCATAATGGGCTGTCATCCAATCCCTCCTACCTCTAATCCTTCTACTCTGGCTCATCTCTGACCATGCTGACAAGCAGGTGATCTGCTGGGCATCAACACCAGTAAAATTCCCATTCAATCCATGCTGCTTTCCAGCTTGTGCTCCATGGCAGCAAAGGGCAGCACACTCGGGTGGCAGCTGTGACAAAGCTACGGCCTTGATTGGCTTAATTACATTCATTAAGCAGTTGGGGTTTTATATCCCCTCCCAAGAGCCCCAGGAATGCAGAAGGGTATAATTTGAGACAGCAGAGTGAGTCTTTCTTCTATAACACCCCCAAGAGGAGAAAAAAACACAGACTGTGCCAAGAGAGCTGCTGCTGTTTCTCACCATCGTGCAGGTGCACTGTGGGTAAATCAGCTCCCCAGCCAGGGCAGTGTTTTTACCCCTTCCTGACACGGTGTCGTGTCCTGAAACCGAGAAAAGGGACAGAGTTAGTTCAGGTAACAATTCCTCGCTTTACCTTTGTGTTTCTAACACTGAGCCTCAGAGTTACGCTTCCACAGAGGAAAGATCAAATTCAGACAGGGATAACCTTTATCATCACTAGCTCAGCTTCCAGAGCAGCTAAAGAGTGGAGGACCATTCCAGATCGCAGATCTGTCCTCACGCTCGTGGCTGTCACGCTCCTCACCCGGGCAGCACCGACGCCTGCGGGCACACGTGGCTCCCCGGCCCGCTGAACCCCCACCTCGGGGCGCTGGGAGCCAGCCCCGACAGCAGCGCCCCGCTGAGCCGCACCCGCTGCCCATGAAACGCTGAGCCTCGCTCGGGCCAGACGCGGTTCCTGGCGCAGCCCCGTCACGGCAGGGCCGGAGCCCGCGGGACCCAGAGCCCCCGGCCTTGCCCTCCATCCACCATGGCGGGGAGAGGGACCACTATCACGCTCCCCATGCAGCCCTCGAGCCCTCGCCGCAGCCCCACGGGCGGTTCTGGAAGCGTACGGGAGCTCCCCGCACACTGTCCCGCCGTCCCCGCGCCGCTCGAGGCCGCCGTGCCCGCGGATGGCGGCCGATGGCAGCCGGGCCCACTCACCACACGCAGCTCCGCAGCCATGCTGTCCCAGAAACCGCGGGGAGAGAGGGCGCTGCGGGGGCTCATGGGAACTGTAGTCCTGTCCCGTGAGGGCGCATGGGATCTGTAGTCCGACCCCCTGAGGAGCGCGGGGGCTGACGGGAAGTGTAGTTCCGGCCCGCAGGAGTAAAGAGCGCTCCGGCCCGCCTCATCCCACTCCTTAATGGTATTTACTAATTATTTGTTAATTCTTCATGTCCCCTGTTCATTAGGGGGACAGGTATAATTGTTCTTAGTAGTCTGAATGCTTCAAAATGCTGAACATGCATTAACTCATGGAGGAAGGGGCTAATTAGCTGGAAATCGGGGATTAGTGAGAGATTAGGTAGTAAATGTATGTGCTGTGCTTTGAATGTGTGATGCTTTCAGGATGTGCTGTGGTTGTCCATTGCTGTTAAAACCTGACATGAAATCCACAGGATCCTATTTAGCTTATGTATGCAACTATAAATGAAATTCTGTATGAAACTATTGATAATTCTATTTAGCTTGCATATAAAGTCTGTGTGAACATTAACAAACTGCAAATAGAACCAAGGAGAAGAAACTCAAGAACTGCTAATGTCTACTTTCTTGCCCCAATAGCTTATCTCTCCTTGTGGTAAAAAAGCTCCAGTGATTGGGAATGGAAACCCAACAAGGAGAATCTGAAAGCAGCCAAGTCTGAGTACAGATGCCAACCCCAGTGCCACCCCTGAAATGTCTGGGAAGTGCAGGATTCATGGTCCCTTGGGGTGTTTGGATCAGAGGTGTGCTCATGGAAAATTGCCAAGTTCCCACATTCCCTTTGCTCTCCAGAATGGCCCATGTTGTTTCTTAAAATTTCTTTTAAAAAGTCAACGGGCTGCAAGAGGCTTTGAAAAAACAACCAAAAAAAAAAAAAAAAAAGTGCAAGAAGGCTGTGGAGAGATGCCAACGTGCTGTTATAAATAAGCTGCTTCCAACACAAGCACCTGGCTGTGGTGCTCCCCAGCCCTCTGTGCCCCCCGCTAGGTACAGAACCCCCAGATTCTGTCCTGGCTGGGAAGAGCAGCCTGCAGAGGGTCCTGGGCTCTGACATGAGGACACAAGAGTTTCCCTGCCCCACAAACACCTGTAGAATGAGTGTTTGGCCTGGTAGGAAGCAGATGATGGTACAGAGCAGCAGCAATTAACACAGCCTTCGTTGAAGCAGCCTTTGCTCCATGAAGATTTGGCTGGCGATCTGCCTGGCTGCTTTTAGCTTCCCAAATAAGCAAATGTAACCCATTTAATTCAACTACAAGTAGCCCTTTAAGGCCGCAAGGGAGGCGAGTTTTAAATAAAACAAAAAACAACTAAAATCCTCCTTAAGCAGAGTTCAGATCCTGGAAGGAGAGATGTAACTTGGATGTGCTGAGGGATTTGCCACTGTCTTGATTTTTGGGTGGCAGCCGCTCAGCCCACAGAGCTGTGTGTGCCTATAAAAGGACAAGCTCTGCCAGGTACCAAGTAATGAATGGACTCAACAATTAAAACTTGGGAGAACAGCATGAGCTAAGTGGGCAGTCGATTGGATGTAATAATTTATGTCTGCAGTGCACGGATAATGTTTCCAAGGATATCTTGGAGTCAGAACAAAGACTCTGGGTGAAGAGGGACGGCCATCGCCTCGCCCATGCCCACGCTTTCCTAACTCTCTGCAACTTTGCCTGTGTAGGAATTAATCGAGTTTTCTCAGCTCTTCCCTTTAGAGGGCGACTATGTCCCGCAGATCTGCGGCATGGAACCTTCACCGGGAGCTGCAGAACAAGGCAGAGCCTCGCCGAGGTCAGCAGGATGTGGTGGCTTTTCTGAGGGTCTGTGAACCTTCTGAGATGTGAAGGAAGTTACAGCCTGGTCTGAGGGTTCTGTTTGAATATACTTTCCTTCCTCAGGCAGCTGCAGTGCTGCTCCCAAGGGCAGTTTGGACATAATTTGGATAGATTTCCTGTGGCCAAGCTCCATCTTTTATCGTATTTTCTTGCTCCAGTCTCTGAAAGGTTGAACAAGTAAGAAAAGCTACGAAAAGGGCACATAGATCTTCTACACATGAACTTTTGGGGGTTGCTCTCAATTTCCCTGCAGAGAACTTGGAGGGGATTGCTTCCTCCCACAAATCATATAAGAGATCAGTATCTAACAGAGGAGGGAAGGATGGAAAAACAAACGAAAATCAATGACAGAACCACTCCATCTTCAGCTAGGCATTGATCCCGTGCTCAGACTGAGGGACAAGGTCATCTCTCAGTTTTCCACCCATTTCTTCTCCTAGCTGCCTGTAAATCCCTCGAGGGAGAAACTCTCCATGCTTATTGACAGTAATTTGATTTCCTCATGATTTCCTCTCTGCCCACCCCAGTCCCACCCTGCAGACAGGGCTCCACAAAGCCTGGAGAAACAAAACATCTGAGGGTTCAGAGATGCTTTGCTGTGGTTATCTTCAACATATGGCCAGGGGAAAGCAGCCAGGGTGTTTGAACCCATTCAAAGGCCAGTTCCCCCCTGGCAGAGCCCTGCCCCTTGCCAGGCTGCCACGTACAGAGCATCAGGAGATGCTGAGGGGCAGGGATTGCTGCTTGTTTCTGTCAGAAATGCTGGGTGCCCAACAAAAAACAGTCCCTTTGAGCAAGGCTGGAGATTGCTTGCTGGTATTTCAGGTGCCAGACTTCTGAGAGAAATGATCTGTACTATTAAAAAAAAAAAAAAAAGAAAGAAAAAAAGCCTGCCACAAGCTCCTAGATCCTGGTGTCAGCTGCTTCAAATCTGTCCCCTGAAATGGCAGAAAGGCTCTTTGGAGCTCAGCAGCAGACAAGCAACATCTTTGCTCACAGGACAAGATACACTGCAAACAAAACATCCTTCCCTGCTCCTGGCAGCAAAGCTCTTAAGCCTTCATTTAATATTAAATACACGTTTAAACCTAAGCCCATTCCTCAGCATGTCTCGTGTGCTTATGTAGAACTTCAGCAGGCTCAGGAATGCTCTGCTGTAACTGGAGGCCTGTGCACTGAATAACAAGAGCTTTATGCTTACAGAATATCTGTGCAAGGAAGGGATGGCTTCTCTGGGATGGATTCTGCAGGTTGAGAAGAGAAAATATTCCCCTTTCTCCTAATGGTGCAGAAGAAATTGCAGCTCCAGCAACTCAGCTGTTCGTCCTGCTTCTTTCCCTTTTTCTCAACTGAGTTTTGGGCACAGTGCAATAAAGCCAGTCTCAAGGTACTGTTTTTTGAGTGAAACACAGAATGTATCTTGAGGAGATTGTGTCAGTGGGATGGAGACAAGGTGATCAACACTTTTGATCCTTCAGGTCTGTGTCCCAGCCAGGCAAAGTGATTGTCTCGTCAGAGCGAGCCAGATTCCATTCCTAGCTCCTTGGAGAAGTGACCAGAACAGAGAACAGAGAAAAGTTCCAAGGGCAGTGCATGCACAGATAAATCCTGGGGCCAGACTGATGCATTTGTTGAACAGTACCAGCAGGAATTCATCTTCTTCATGAATGAGCAAGTTTAATTGAAATACACACCCTCTGAGCATACCTGGGGATGGGAGATGTGTACAGCTACACAAATGCACCCAAAGGTAGTAGGAAAACTTTAAACTTTAACTTCATAAAGTTGCTGAGACCAGGAGAGAGATTTCCTTTTAGGCCAAGTTAGATGAGCAAGGAGAGGAAAGTTGTCCTTGCTTTGGGCAAAGAGATGGATCCTCTCTCTATTTTCTCTGTCAGCCTCAGCAATTACAGCATGGTAAGCAGAAATGGAGTGAGTTGGTATAAAAATACCTAGGTAATATGAACAGGAAACTTCTCAGGCCCTCTTTTATCACAGTGTTTCTGTTTGCTTGGATTACTTGGCCAACCAGCCTTTGGTTCAGCCATCCCCATCTGCACTGTGCTATAAGCAATATTTCATCTATCAGGCTCAGATACCAGAAATATGCTGGGCACATAAGGAACAAACATTTTCTTGCAAGTAATTAGCATAAGCTGCACCGAGGTCAAGCAGTTGTGTCAGAGCACAATGCAAATCAACATTTCTTCCTACTGCAGATGGAAAATGGAGAATTGCAAATGCCATATCTCTGGCTCACCTCTTGCTTCCCACTATTTATTCCAGAGTAAGGAGATAATTGTTTTGAGGAACTTTTGAGAAGAGCATCTCTGCTGCTTTCATTGCCTAATGCGAAAAAAAACCAAAAAAAAAAAACAAAAAAAAAAACATGTTTAGATGATGAAAGGACACATTATTTCAGGACCTTTTTGGATAATTTTTCTTGCCCTTGCGAAGGGAAAGCAGGTCAAATGCCTAATTTGACCAAGTCTGAAGGTAAACTGAGGCTTTTCAAGATGACAGAGGGCAGCTGGTTAAAGGACAGCAGTTATTGCTCTTGCTGCCTGTAAAATGGTTTCTTGAGAACAGTTTCCCAGAGACATCTGCCTGAAGGAGCCCTGCTGCAGGGCATCAGACCAAGGGCCACCCAGAGTCATGTCATTTTTCCAAGAGATGTCCAAAATGAATGCCTAGGGGATGCAGGAGCAGCCATTACTTATGGTACATATCCCAGCACCTTTCCAGCCACCAACCATTTGAGGGGTGCAGATTCTGAGAGCTAGAGGTCAGCTCATTCCCTCCCAATGAGTTTTCTCAGTAACTTTGTTTTCCATGAACTTGCTCAGTGAATCTCTTAACAGCCATTCCCTCCTATGGGGAGGAGAGGATCCAGCTTCCTTTTGTTTGCTCCATGTCTGGCTCCTGGTGGTTTTGTTTGGTGACCCCAAGTTCCTGTACAGGAAGAGACCATAAATGGCCTTTTCAACCCTCATTGTATGAACAGAACCCTCATTGTATGAACAGAACTCTCAACCCTCATTGTATGAACAGAACTCATGGATCTACTTATCCTAGCCTTGTCTTCAGGCTCACAAGTGTGATCTCTTCAGAGTAGATCAGAGAGGGTGGTGTTGTTTTAAACCATTTTTTGTTTTCCTCCAGAGTATGATCTATCCACTTGCAGATGGCTTTTATGGTCTCTAAAGCCTGCCATGGATTAGCCTGAGTTTGACTGTATAAACATTTTCTCTATCACACATCCTGCTTCCACAGCATGTCTCGTATTCACTTCTCCGTCCTTTCACTCAATCCAAACATCCTGCAGAAAGCCTCCAGCTCTCCTGGACAGCCTTCCTCGTTCCCTTTCCCCACAGGTTGCAAATAAAACTCAGTCAGCCCAACACAACCCCCGGATTCCTGGAGACCTGCCTACAAGGGAGAGGCTCACATGCCTTTCTTTCTGATCAAGCTACCACCACGCTGCTGCGGTGCTGTTGCTGCAAGGTCGGTCTGTCTCCAGCCATCTCCCCCCCTGCACTTCTCGAGAGCTCTCCTCTCTTCCCTCAGCTGTCATCTCCCGGCTGCTGAAGGAGGTGGGCGGGAGAACACGCACGCACCGCGGGAGATGGCTAATCTTCCGTAGCGCCTGTGCTCGGCGGTGGGAGCACTCAGCTGCTCCGGCATCCTCCTCCTCCTCTCCTCCCAAGGTCAGGGGGAGAAAGCCCCGCCGTGGCTGCCTGGGAAGTGCTGCTGAGGGCTTGGGGGGTGTGTGGGGAGCTGGACATGCACCCCTTTATCCCACAAACCAGGGGCTGCACCCAGCACAGCGCAGAGGAGGGAGCTGCTGCAGCAGGTCTCAGGGGAAGCCCTTCCTCTGGGGTGGGGGGCAGCACCGAGGCTTTAGGGGGATCACGAGGGTCCCTTCTGCTGGAGCAGCTGTGGGGCAGGCAAGGTGAGGCAGGGGGAGCCCGGACAGCGTGGGTGGTACTGTCACAAACCGCAGCACCTGGTTTTCCAGAAGTTGCATGTGAAGTGCTGCTGACTTGGAGCAGCTGGCAAAAAAACCTGGAAACAACCCCCCTCCACCCCAATCATTATTTAAACAGTATAAAGGTCTCTGTAAATGTTTAAAACAACGTGGTTGTGAGGGGAAGGAGGAAAGACAAACAAGTTTGCTGTTTCAGCTTTGCAGAAACAGATCTTAATTTTTGGCAGGGTTTTATTCATCCAGAAGATCCAGCTGCTAGCCTGCTTTGGGAGGCTCCAAATTCATAATCACTTCCCAAACATCTTCTTCCAAGAGGCTGCAGTTTGGCATGGGCACCACCTTTGATGTCTGTGTTTGGTCAGGGCCATAGGATCTCAGTTCATGGCCAGGGCACCTCTGCTAGGAGCCGGTGGCTGTGTGTGCTCACTCCCAGTGGTGTTTTGCTTTTCCAGACCTAAGATTTATGATGGCCAAGCTCAACAGGAGCCAGGGAGCTCAAAGGAGCAAGGTGTTCTGGGCTGGCTGACTGCTGGGGTACCTTTCTTACATGTGAGCAGGGCAGGAATCAGGAGCCACCCTGTTCCCTGAGCACCTCTCCCAGTTCCAGCCCACTGCCCTTCCTTCCTCATCTGTCTTAGCAGCACTGCCAGCACCTGCTGCATTGCCACAGCAGAAACCCTATGTAATTCCTGTTAAAATACACAGCTGGCACCATGACTTCAACTAATTCAGCTTTTTGCTGTTGAAGAGCTGGAGCTGCATCCTGGTTTGGCTCCAGGCTGAGAGGGAATTGATCTGAAGCATTGTGGGCTGCTGGAGGTCCGTGGCTGCTCTGCAGGCTCCATGCAGATCTGATGCACTGGGTCCCAGATCCCAAACCCTGGAGCATCGACCCTGGAGCAGGACCATCATCTCTGTGGGCTCTCAGGGAAAGGAGGGCATCCTGCTCACGGTGAGGGAGTCTTTGGTCTGGGAAAAAGAGGTTCATCCCTGAGGAAGACAGATGAGAAACAGGTCCCTGGAGAGCAGAGGAGAACTGTACTCTCACCAACATGCCCAAGGTCTCAGCTGGTCCCCAGCCAGGTCTTGCTTCTGCCCAGCACTACCTGCTCTGCTCCTGTCCAGCCAGGGAAGGAGTTTGTGCTCCTGCTCAGTCTTGTGTTGCCCTGGTGTTCTTCTGGCCCAGTCCTGCTCAGCCCCATGCCCCATCCCTCAGCACCCAGGGCTGGGTGGCTGCTGTCTTCTCTGAGTTGCCTTGTCCAGTGTGTGCAACCTGTAGTGCTACAGAAATGTGCTCTGATCTCCAGTATTTGCTCTGCAGCTTCTGGAATGACATTCCTGCCTCAGCTGTTCAGTCTGACAATGGTGCTGGGCTGTGATCTGAAGATGCTGTTTCCAGAGAAGCTCAAGTACCTGTTGGGTGGCTAAAGAAGCCTTGCTGCTGCTGAGGGGTGTGTGGCTGTTCCTCTGTAGATATGGGAGTAGGATGTAAATGATGATTCCTCATGCAGCCAATCCCAGCCTGGCTCTTGCTGCTTCTGTTTCTGGAGTGACCTGATCCAAAACAGAAAGACTGAGATCAGCTGGGCTGGCTTAGCTCTTAAGCAGGACTGCTTCTGTTGCCTGGGACTTCATATACTTTGGGGGGAAAAACTCTGATGCTATTTTCAACCAAAACCTGAAGAGTGATGTGATGTGATGGACCAGCTGCTTGTGTGCTGTCCTGCCTCCCTGGCGTCCTCTTCTACTCAAATCAGTAACTGCCCACAGACAGCAAAAAAAGCTGTTGCTTTTTTTTTTTTTTGCTGGGGTCTCCTTTGCTTTTCTAACTTCATCCAGCTCTGTGCAGAGCCTACACTGAGATAAAAGAGACTGACACAGTGTGAAACCTTCCTCCTCTTCAGCAGATGGTGTTTGTGACAGTGGACTTTGCTTGTGTTGTTGTAGCAGAACGGCCTGGCCTAGCCAAGAAACAGAAAGAGAAGCTGCAGTCTAGGCTTGCTGGAACTGGCTTGTTGTGTAAACCTGGCCTGAAAGCCTGGATCACAAAGGAATTCTTGGTCTTTCAAGGACTGGGCTTCTCTGTGATCTCCAGCTTACAAGCTAAAGCACTGTCGTGACTTGCCTGCAGTCAGCAGCTCCAGTCACTCTGAGGCACTCTGGGCAATCTCCCGGGAATCTCAGTGAGCAGGGAGGTGATGCGTGTTGCAATGTGAACTTCACGTTACCTTCACAGAAAACCTTAATGCATCTAAAGTGGGGCTAGCCTGGTGCTGCTGCCTTAGGCTTTAGCAGTTCAGCGCTGCACCTGTCCTAGCTGTGAACTCTACGTGCTTCATGCCTAAAAATCCCCATGGTCAGAGAAACTGCCCTGACCCGAGTGAACCAGAGGTGCTGCTGACTGAGCCTGCTCCTCCATATCCTGCTAAAATGATCACTGAGAAGGTGAAGCTGAACCTCCATCAGACCCATTTCTGTCAGACTGAGACTGCTGAGCACTAACTGCAGTGGATGATTTCAAGATAAGCCTCAGTCTCAATCAGAGTGAACAAGAAAAACATATTGCCTTCATATTGTCTGAAGGCTGCCTTCTGCACCATGACTGAGGGTGGAACCCTGTTATCAGCAAGGAGCAGGTGTCAGTTGGCATAAGCCCTCCAAGAAACTGGCTTGCCAATATTTCTGTCCTTATTCTATCTATCACATTTAAGATGTGAGTGAACACAGAGCAAGTGTTGTTCTTTCAGCTGAAAGGGCAAGAATCCCATGTGCTTTGAGGCTGCTTGTGTGTCTCAGCAGGTTCTAGGTCTCCAGAAACACTTCCCTCAATTTTCTTCTGGCTATCTCTGACTATCCCCCTGCTTCCAACTCTGCCAAACCACAGCCATGTGTGAAAAAATTGGTGAGCATGGCAGGGAGACTATTGTAGGCTGTGTCCCACATTTGGTTAATACCTGGGAGAGATACTAACCTTCATGGGGAAAGGGTTATGTTCATCTGGGAGTGCTGCTATCCAAGCAAACAGAAATTCCATGGACACAGATACCTCCACATGCAATCCACACTCAGCCATGGAACCCTTTGTGTACTTCCCTCCTCGCCAGTCTGATTCTGAAAGCACCAGATTTCCTCACAGCACCTAGGGACAAACTTCTCTTAGCCCTGACAAGCCTCAAAAACTCTTTCACAGCAAGCCATGTGTGAACTTAATGTGCTCCAAATCAGCACCACCTACCTGCTTCTACTCTGCTCGGTTACAATAGTGACAACAGGCCTGAGCAGGTAGGAGGACACTGGACACAGCTGGACTTGGATGCTGGGGGGTTCAGCCAGAGTGCACTGTTCCCCACAGCACTGCTTTCAGCTAAAGGTCAGATCTCTTTTCACCTCCTCTTTGACTCGAAGCTCTCAAAGTGGTGCCGTATGGATGTGATCACGACGTTCATTAGTCTCTGTCTGAGGCCCCTCATGTTGCAAAACCCCCGGAGGGGATGGGCTGGAGTGGGATGGGGTTTGCTGCTGCTGAGATCTGGTGGTTTTTCCCCTGGGGTTTCAAGGAGTTTTGTTCCACCCATGAAAAGTGCCAGGCGTCAGGGGAAGATTTGTTTCTTGGCAGCTGTTCCCGTTTTGCTCCAGAAAACCGATGCCGTGCTAGGAATGCACCATGACTAAAATGCCTCTGGGCTGCTCAGGTCAAATAGCAGCAATAGGGGAGACGGGGGACAGGAGAGCAGTTCTGCTCAGCAGAGAGCAAACAGGAGGGCAGAGCCCTTTCATTCCCCTTTCATCCTTCCCTGAGCCAAATACCTCAGGAGCTGAGTAGCTTGAGGGAGAGGAGGAAGCTGGGGGTTAGCAGGCTGCTTCCTCCCACCTCTGGCAGCCCTGGAGCACAGGCATGCACGCTTGGCTCTGCCTGTTCCTGCTCTGGGAAGCTTTGACACTGTCAGTCTCTGCTTTTGAGGTGGTGTCTGATCCCTGTGGAGAACAGACCATGCTCTCTCAATTTGTTTTCCTGAGGGCTCAGGAAAGCTTTCAGGATCAGAGGTTTAAACAAAGGGTGTGACAAGCAGCGACAGTTTGGGAAAAACACAAGCAGCAAAAGGTTTTGGTACTGTCAGAGAACATGACAGGCAAGTTCACAGCCCCTGTGGGCCTTTGGCTTCCTGTTTTCTTTTGCCAAACTGAGAAAGCAATCCTGTGTGGTGACAGAATTGCAGGTGGTGACCCTGTGGCAGGCAGGGCAGAGCTGGAGATGCTGAGAGCAAAGCAGGAAGCCTAGGCAGGGACTGGGATGGGGAGATGTCCTGCAAGGGCTAGAGAGGATGCTGAGGGGCATCTGGAAACTCAGCTCCTCCAGCATGCTCAGCTCTGCTCTCTGCACCGTGGATGCTGAAATTGCTCTCAGGGCATCTCTTCCTGCTGCTCAGAGGCTGCCAGGGTTGATAGGAACATCTGGGGCTGGAGAGTGGGGGTGAGAGGAGCCCAAATTTTGTCTCCTTGTCCTCCAGCAGCTGAAGGTGCCAGGACTGGTAATAGGGCCAGTGAGCCTTGGGTGGGTGCAGTGTGGGGGCACAGCCCTGATGCTCCAGCCCCTCAGCACCACTACAAAATGGGTCGTCCCATCAAAACAGATCTTGCCTTGTTCCCAGACTAAAAGAAGGGGTTTTGTGATAAAAAGCTGCAGCTGGTCTTTCTAATCTTCCACCAGCGTCTGCATTAACTGTCAAGACAGTGATTTCCTTGATGCTGAGCAATTTTTTTCTGTGCACGCATCCAGCTAATCAATTAAGTTTCTCAGCAGCTTCCTCCAGCATTCAGGCTTGGAGGGTGGAAGGAATTTGTTATTCTAGGCACTGTTGGAGAGGCATGAACTGTACTAAAAGCAAATTGGTTGCGCTTTCCAAGCACTGACACTCTTCACTCACAGCTTGTCTTGCTGATCCTCCTCTCTCTGCCTCCTCCCTGCTCTTCTGAGCAGCTCTGGGTGCAGCCCTGGTCACCAGCTCACACAGGACTGCCCTGAGGCACATCCGCTCATCACAAGCTGTGCACAGCTGTGATGGGGCTGGGTTTTTGAGACACTCAGTGACACGTGGGTGTCTTCCTTGGGGCAGGGTCTTCCTACAGCAGGTCAGCTTGGCTGTCCAAGGGCTGAATGGTGGTGGTTTGTCTCTCACCTGCTTTCCCAGCTGAAGCTGGTACGAGCTGGCAAAGCTGGGTACCACACCACTGTCATGGGGACGTGCCAGGGTGTTCATTTGTCACTCAGCTTTTCCCTCTGCTAAAAAAATATTCTCTCTTGATGCTTTTATTCATTTTCCCTTCTTGTTTTCCTCTTTCTTTTGTTGCTTCTTGCCCTGCCTAGGTGTGGTCCTCTGCGTCTGGGAAGCAGATGCCATGGGATGTATTCACATCCGTCCCAGGAACCATGGGCTTCGCCGAGCTGAGCACAGGGTGAGAAGGGGAAGTGCAGGGATCCAGCAGAGTGGGTGGAGGCACCAAGAAATACGGGGAATTTGGGGTGATCTCGGGAAGATTTATGGATGGTTGAGAAGAATCTCCTGCCAGATTAGATACGCCCTGGCTCTCTTCTAGTGGGAATGGGGGATGTTTTTCATGAGTGTTTAGCAATGCAGTGGCTCCAGCATGGGAGCGGCGGGGTTGCAGGAGGGCTGCAGAGGTTTGTGAGGAGCACAGCCAGTCGTGTAAAACTCCCCACTCCCCACTCTCTGGCCTGTCAGGACATACGCACGCAGCCTCCCGGGCCAAGGAAAACTTGGCCCCAGCAGAGCAGGGCTGGGTGGCTGGCGAGTAGGGATGGCCACAGCCTGAGCCCAGCCTGGCCTGCAGGTGAGCAGTTTTCCATTAAGTGCAGCCTGGCAGCCTCAGCAATGCCTGCTCAAAGGCTTCCCTGCAGATTTGTTGCCCAACATGTCATTCTGATTGGAAATCTCAGCACAGAGGATATGGAGGAACTGGGTGAAGAAAATGAGCCAGGCCTTCAGAGGGTTATCTTTATCAGCAAGAGGATTTCAGCCGCCTTCAGTCCTGTTGCTGCTAATGACATTCCTTCTGTAGGTGAAATCCCATAGATGTTCTGCTTGGGAAGTGATTTGGTGAACGAGGAAAGACAACCCAGGACCCCTGCTGCCAGTCTTCTTTCCAAGCTGTTACACAATACTATTCTGGGGTTAACAAACCAAAAACATCTGGGAATAATCAAAGCTATTTAGGCTCTGAGAAAGCATGGCTGGAGAAAGTTTGAAGGAAGCAACTTGAAAGCTCAGCACTGTTAAAAAGAATCTGGAAGCCCTGAAAATTAAAACTAGGGTAACATCTACAAAGAGTGAGGAAGTATCAGAAGAAGGATCTAATATCCTCTGAGGAGCAGAGAGGAGCTGGAATGAATTGTAATGCTTGAGCTTCTAAGCTACAGGGTATTAAAAAATTGCTTTGGAACAAACAGATCTGCCTTTCCTGCAGTTTCCCCTGGCGTGAGAGCAGAGGGAAAGACCAGGGGTCTGGCTTAAAAGCAGCCTGGGGATTGGAAGTGTGATTTAAAGACAGATAATTGCAATCTCCAAAAGCCTGGTAATGGTGGTGCAGAGCCCACTGCGAGAGGCAGGGCTGGGTCAGGAGAGACTCAGAGCACACGGCAGAGATTCGGGGCTCAATGGCATCCCTGGCAGGGGGGCCCCAGCCAGAGTCCAGCTGGGTAACAGAGAAATGTAACCTGCAGGCTTTGCTTTGCAAGTGGCAGGATGTGTGCTTGGGCTGACTGATGGCATTGCCAGCACAGGTTGTGATTCCTGGGGGATGTTCCTCATGGAGGGTGGCAGTGCTTTGCTGTCTCTCACTGCAGGAAACAGGCTCAGGTCTCTTCTGGTGTGGGAGATGAAACGATCCTGGGATCATCCTGGTGGATAACCCAGGGCTGGCAGCTGGAAACATTGTCCATGGGGTGTCCAGCTGGCAGCAGGGACTGTGGGGCTCTGTGGGCTTGCTGAGCTACCTGCAGCACTGACCCTGCTCCTTCTGCAGGAGCCTGGAGGCTGCTTCCCTGGAATGACTCAGAGCCAGCCCTCATTGATGGAAATCCCCTCTTTTAGCATCACAGCATCATCTGTCCCTGGGAAATCTCACTGCTGCTGATTTATAGAAGCTTTAATCTTGGAAGGCCTCTCTCAGTGCTTTCCATTCCCCCTCATAACACTTCACATCTGCTACTCCTGCCCCTGGCTGGGTATGGGGTACAAGCCCCCAACATCTCCAAGAGATGGAAATGTAGCCTGGGTGTGGGGAGAGGGAACGCACTGCAGGAAGGACAATGGCACAGCCAGCCACCACAGGGGCTGAGGAAATTGCTAAAGATTTGGGGAATCCAGATTTACTGCATCCTCTGTGGCAATCTGGCCTCCCCAGCATCCTTGTAAATGAGAAACCACATAAGCCTCACACTGTATTATTGCTTCAGAGCATCAGAGTCCCTCACTTAGGATAAACATTCTCATCTCCAGCAGAGCATGAATAACATTAAATGAGATAGTTAAAATGTTTCAGGCCAATTATAGCCCTGGTGTAACTTCGGCAGAGTTACACCAGGGATTAATTTGATCAGGAGAGCTCTGCCTCCTGTTCCAAACTGGGATTCCAGCATGGGTAATTACATCCTGCCTCTCTGCACTTCCTCTGGAGTTTTAATTGGGTTGAATGGACTCAGCTTCTGCTCTTTTCTCCAGAAAGCCATGAAATTTCCAAACTGTTAAATGTGCCGAGGGAGCTGTGTGCTGCCTCTCTGCCGTGCTAGTGTGGGCCAGGTCTTCCCTGGGTGTGGGTGCACAGCAGCCTGCACCCCACTGTACCTTCTGCTGGTAAACCCACCACCCCAAGCTTATGTTGGGGGTCCAGCCCTCCCGTCCCAGCCTGGATCCCAGAGCAGGACCCCTGTGCACTGAGACAGGCAGCTGGACTCTCTCCCCCTTCCACTTCCCAGCCCTCTTAGTAAATCAGCATTAATGAGGGACATTTGACCCTCTCTTTCCCTGAACAGCCTCATGAAGCATTTTTGTTCCATGAGATATTTAAGAAACTTGAAGCAATTTCCTCTACTTGCTTCTACTGTAGTTTGATTTTTTTTTTTTTTTTTTTTTTTTTTTTTTTTTTTTTTTTTTTTGAGAAAAGTCTAAGTTATAGGCTACACACACAACCTTTAGGATGGCTCAGGAGTGGGAGCAAAGGAGAGACAGCAGGGTCTGTTGTGGAGGGCATGGAGCAGACAGGGCAGTTGAGAGGAGGTGACCCCAGTGCTGGTCCACTTGGTTTGTCAGAGAGACCACGTCTGCAACTGAGACAAGAGGGTCAGAGCTGGGAAAGTGCACATGCTGGCTGTGATTAGGAATTTAATTGGGAAGCAATTGAATTCTGAGGCATTATCTCACTGAGTTGGAGCAATACAGAGCCATGCATCCTCCACAGCCAACTGTATACAGGGGTGACAGCAGAGGAAAGGATGCTGGGAACAGTCTCCCTTGCAGATTTCCAGGACTGCTGTGTGGTCCACTTCCCTTCTCAGAGAGAAGTGATGAAAACAGACAGTCTAATAAACCCTGGGGAGCTGGGCCCAGCAAGGCCCCACAGCTTCAGCCCTTCCTCCAGACTGTGTGGGCCTGCTGGTCCCACACCACCCCCACCCCCCAGCTGGAGGTAGCCCACTCAACGTTTCATTTCCCATTTTAGTTTTTCCCAAACTGTGTTTCAGTGGGGACAGAGATGGAAAGAAGAAGAGCAGAGATGTCACAATTCTTCCTTCCTCCTCAAACAAACAGCATCTTCTCAGGGACCACGATGAGGGGACCATGTCCAACAGCCTCCCTTGGAGAAACACTGGTGACACCACTCCTGACCTGTGAGGGCTGCCATCACCCCTTCTGTGTTTCTCATGAAGTGGAGGGTGGTTTTGGCCAGCAGAGAGGACACAATGAACAAATTAAGCGAATTCCCACTCCCACCCACCAAGGGCCTTCAGGGACCATCCCAAATCTCGGTGTAAACAGCAAACACCTCGCCATGGCCAGCAAGCCTTGCACAGCCACTGGCTACAGGCACTCACCCGCTCTGAGCTCAGCCACTGGCTGCTGCTGGCTGAGTAAATAAAGAATATTTCTCATGAAATCCACCCTCTCAGAGGTCCCCAGGCGGAGAGCTGGCCTTTCCATGGCTCACAAAATCTTCATCCCCCAAATCTACAGCACTCCCCTGCAGCTGATTTAGCAAGTGCTGTTTGCACACCCAGGCTGGCAGGGCAGTGCCCCTGTCCCAGCAGCCTCGTGACATTTGCAGGCACCATTTCCATCTGGCCCATGTTGTCCTTTCTGGGAGTTTCTGAGTGCTGGTCCAGAAGGCGAGAAAGGTCGGAGTTATTGATGGAAAGGTCCAGACTGAAATCTGGATTGTCACTAAGCCCAGAATGCCTGTGCCTTGGCTGACCCTGCAGGTCAGGGCTCCAGTGGGCTCCTCTCAGTGAGGCTCTGCTTTGCTCTGAGTCGTTGGGGGTCTCACAGCCCCCCAGCATGCACTCATTGCTCTTGGGGCTCCTCTCCATCCTGTTTCTGACCTTGCAGATCCTCCTTGTTGCTCATTTCTGCCCACCCAGACCGAGCAGCACCTCTGCAGCTAAGCCCTTGACCTTTATTTTCCCTTAAATCAATACATAAAAGACATTCTACAGCAATACCAGCATGTCAGGGGAATCCAGGTGATTCATATCATCAGAGGAGCTGATTCTGCTTTTGAGACTCAATCCTGGTAAGCTTTTGTCTTTTTAGATTCCAATCTTTTCTGTGCTGCCTTCAGCACAGCATTGTATTCATCCCCTGACCCCCCTTCCTGGTATTATTGACTCAGTATCTTGCTTTTAATCTGCTGCAAAATGAAGGTAGCTCCAGGTAAAACCAGTTTCATTCCTTCTGATCATAATATTTCTTTTGCCAAAATGAAGAAAACAAAAACTCATGTTTAACATGAGTTGAGGTTGAAGAAGCTTAATTTAAAAACTTACAGGGAAAAAATCTATTAAGAAAACTCCACAGACATTCTCAGTGAAATTCTCAGTATGGAGAAGCAAGCTGCTGGGAGCTCTTGTCCCTATGTCTGGCCTTTCCTCCGAGGCAGGGAGGTGACCCTACAGCCTCAGGATGGGGAGAGGGTGCTGACATCACCCAGGAACATCCTGGGCAGGAGACACACCCCAGGTTTCTTCCCCACCATCAGCCTCTCTCCTTCCCCCATTCCTCTGCCTGCCAGAGGTGGTTGGCTCTCAGAAGGAGCAAACAACCTTGTTTGGGTGCAGACTGGGTAGATTTGGCACTGAAAATTCATGCTAGCCATGGTGAGCCCATGAAAAAGATTCAGCTTGTGACCACTTCACTCACCAAAAAAACAGAGAACTGTCTCCTTCTGTCTAATATCTATTTGCAAAAGCTTTGGGAGCTGCTTTTCCAGTTAGGTTGAAGCGGATGTTTGCAAGCCCACCACTCCCAGTGATGATCAGCACACCCTGATAGACTTTTCCCCTCAGAGCATTTATTTTTACAACAGGACACCGAGTCCTCAAACAAACGAAGGCTTGCACAAGAAATCGTCTGCCTCAGTTTGGCAGCAAACAGGAATATTTCTCTTTATTCTAAACCCAAATTTTTGTGGCTAAATAGAGCCAAAAATATATCTCACCCCACTACTTCTCCCAGACACAAGACATCTCTGAATGCTGAAAGCAGCTCTCCCCCTGCCACAAATGGACCAAACAAACCCAGCACGAGACTGGTGCTTAGGAGAAGCTGATGTGCCTCTAATGCTGTCATCTACAGCGAGCTGTGCCTGCAAACTGATCTGTTATTAATGGATTTATATGCACAGGAAAGCTGCAGAGCATGTGAGAACCCCATGGCTGGGAGCAGGACCCCGATTGCTCCGTGCCCACAGCTGGGGCTGCTGGCCACAACCCAGGCTCAGCCTCAGAAAGGCAAATTTCCTTCCTGCCCCAGCATTTAGCCCAGAGCCTGGTCCTCCCTGAGCTGTGGGAAGGCAGCTGGGTGATGTGGGTTTGTTGCTCTCCTGGGTTGTTTTGCCGAGGGTTTCAGCAGGTGCTGAGGCTGAGATGTGCTCGGTGCTGGCTGCAGAGTGTAGGAGAGCTGCGGAAGAGAAGGAGTCGTGGTTAATTGGTGAATTGTGGCTAATTTTTTGTTGAGAGCTGGGACAGATGAGGTTAGCAGCCTTGGGGGACCTGCCAAAGGAAAGGCAGGGCATGGTGAATCCCTGAGCTCCCCTGGGCATTCAGCAGTGCCCAGGGGGGATTAGGAAAGACAGCTCTGGCCCCAGTTTCTCCCCATAGCCCAACCCAGTGTCCCCTCACCCTTGATGACAAAGATTCCTTCCCAGAGCCAAGGCAGTGCTGTGTGAGTGACCCAAATTTTGCTGGGGGCTGCTCATGGGCACCCCAGAACCAGCCCTCACTTTCTGGGGTCATTGAGCAGGACACAAAGCCACATCAATCCTAAATCCCACACAGAATCATAGCATGGCTGAGGCTGGAAGGGATCTTAAAGACCATCTTGTTCCAACCCTCTTCTACTAGACCAGTCTCCTCAAAGCCCCATCCAACCCATCCATCAACACTTGCAGGGGTGTGGAATCCACATCCTCTCTGGACAGCCTGCACCCACCCCTTGCACCCCATCCCAGCTGATCACCACTGCTCTGCTGCCTTTTCTGTCCCTACAAGATGCTCCTGGCATCCAGGCAGCAGGAGGGAGGCCACAGAGAAATGGCTGGGTGTGCCCTCACCTGGGAACTGAAATGCTATTGCAAGTATTGGAAAAGTGGGGTTTTCCCTTCCAATCCAGCCATTCCAGGTTTAATTTTCTTTCTCCAGAGCAAGACACTAAGAAAAGTGAGACTTCACAGCCTCACCAATAGGAAAACCAACAAATCCTGGGCGAAACACAAAAAAATCACTGTTAAAATACTTGAAGGTGAAGACCAGGGTTTTTGCATGTCCTTCCCCCGATTTCCTCAGAGCTGCATCATCCCAGATAACTGCTGCTGCATCCCACCTGGCCTTTGCTCCGCAGTGCTGTTATGTGGTGTGAGGGTCAGAGCCAGCCTCTCTCCCGATCTCTTCCTCTCCCTCGGAGTGCCTGGGGACAGAGGAGATGGGGTGAGCTGTGGGTGGTGGTGCTGATTGCAGCCCCTGTCTAAAGGGAAGTGATAACTTGCTCCAGTAAGGGGCATTTTTGCACTAAAGAGCAGAGCCCTCAGTAACAGCAAACCCTTCTTTTCCCCACGTCCCCCCCAGCTCTGCAGAGCATCATGCAGCAGCAGGGATGAAGCTCCCTTACTGGGGACCAAGCAGCTCAGCTCCAGTACCACAAGGAATTGCTGCAGCACAGTTTAGCCCAGAGTATGCTGATTTTATCCAACAATTCTTTTCTTCTTCCTTTTTATTTCCCAGGAAATAAATAAATCATGCAAGTCTTCCATCACCCACTCTCCAAGCAGCTGTCCCCGTATCACGGCCCGTGCTTCCCCTGAGCTTTGGAACTGGGTCAGTGAGCTACATCCAGCACTGCTTCTTCCCACTGAAATTCATAGAAAGCAGATATGGCCCCTGGCTGCTTTGGAGCAACTTTGCCTTTTTAGCACAAATCTCAGCCAGCCTGGGGTGGGCTGAAGGAGCTGCCCATGCCCAAGCACAACCCTTAGAGGGTCCAGGGGATCTGCCAGCAGCACTTCCCTGCTTCCCTCTGCCACATTGGTGCTCATGGCTTTACATGTTTGCTACTGGTGGGGAATGGATGTCTTTGAACTTCCATTCCCTGCCATACTTGCCAGGGCTCAAAAGTAGGCTTAAAAGCCATCTGGGGGAGCAGGCATGGACACACACACACAGAACACACAGCACTTACTGCTGGGGAAACCAGGCAAAAGAGGGAGTAGCTTCATCCTGTGATTGTGCCCCTGCTCTTCTGACAGTTTGTTCTCTGCCCTGTTATGCCCCATGGTAAAAAGGAATTTATTCTCAATGGGTTGGGGACCGGATCTTGGGACAGAGATTGTCTCATCAGAGGGAACGTGGCTGAAACAAGGCCAGGGACCTCCTTAAGCTGCCAAAGCAGCCCTGCAGAGACCAGAAGGGTGTGTAAAACCTATCCCTACCTCCAGATACCATTTTCCACATGTGCTCCTTTGCAGTGCTAGAATTTGGGGTCACTTTCAGTAACTCGCTCCAAAATCAGAAGGAAAAGCCAGAGATGCTCTCTGAGTCACTGGCATGTTGTTACCAAGGACACTAAGGTTCCTGATTTTGAAGAAGAGATTAATTACATTCTACAAATAGACATTTTATCTGCACTGAAGAGCAGCAAGAGCAAGTTCTTTTAGCGTGGCTCATTATGTATCAGCAGGTAGTATTGTGACAGATGTAGGAATGCAGTCGTATTGTCACTGGGGTTTAATCATCAGAGAGCTGTCTTCCCCAGGTCAGCTCCCCGTGAGGATTTGTAATATTTACATAGCACTTGGGGCTGGCTTCTTTATTGCTGGAGTCTGTATTCACTCGTCAGTCTCTCATTATGCATGTGCCAGTATTAATTGCATTTAGAAATGAGATTCTAAAGCAGAAGTGAGAGCTATTTAGACCTCCATTCAGCTTGAAAGACAGCAGCCTTCTGTGTGACAGCTCTCGAGATGTTCTTGTGCTCAGCTCTCTCCCCAGCTGAAAAGCAGGTGTTGGAGAGAGTTGGTGTCAGAGCCACTGTATCAGCACTGCCTTTTGTGCATGCCCAGACATTTATATAACCGACAGGATAATGACTCCGCAGAAGTGGCACAGAATTGACCCTTCTGGTACTGGATTGAAAACAGCCAGGGAGAGAGTGGATCTGCCCAGCAGCTCTTCAGATATGGGGGAAAGCAATGCTGAGCCCTGGCTCCTGTGGAAAGAAGAGGGATGTTCCCTTGCTGGTGGGTTTGGGGGTTATTTATTTGCTCACCTGTGCCTGCAGCACTTTGGGGCTGTGTTTGCAGCCCTGTTAATGTATTTAAAGTGTACAGAAATTCAGCTGACACTTGTCTGTGCCTGCCTGCTGCGAGCTGATTGCTCCAGCCTGGAGAAGCAGAGCCGTGTGCCACTGCTGCCTGCTGCCAGGCGTGCCTGGCCAGTGGAAATGAGGAGGTCACGTCCTGCTTCCCAGAGGGAAACAAGCTGGAAGGTTAATCTAGATAATGCCAGGCTACCGGCTCTGTTTTCCCCAGCCTGAAGTGCAGAGGGTCTGGTCTTGCCTTGCAGCACAGTGTGTGGGCTATGACGAGGGAGTTCTGGGGATAGACCAGCACAGGCACTAACCACTCCCTCTCTCCGTGGCCCTGGCTCCCAGTCTCAGGAAAACAACCCCTCTGGGCCCAGGGGATTCATGTCCAACCTTTCGGGAGGGGACTCAAAAAACAGCAGTAAACAAACCCGTGTTTCACTTCCCAAAGCACCTCCTTTGCTTTGCCATGGTCCAGCACTGTCCCACCAAGCCTGAGAGCTCTCCAAGAGCTGTCCATGGAGGACATCTCACAGAGCTGGAACTTTCCAGCCGGCTCTTTTGTGTGACCTGGGCCCCTTTGGGTGCTCCTGTACTCCCTTGTGTGCTCAGCCCCAGCATCCCCCCGTGCTGGACCGGCACCAGGACCAAACCCCATGTTCCACACCAGCAGCATCTCGACCTCCCCAAACGCAGGAGCAGGCTGTGAGCAGCTCCTGCCAGGGAGAGACTAGAGGGGGAGAATGTGAGAAAGGCAAACAGAGCAGACATCCATAGCCAGCCCTGGCCCCCAGCCAGGACCTTCTCGTTAAATATCACACAAAACAAAGAATAAATCACTGCTTGTTGAGGAAATCCAAGCACTGGAGCCCAAGGAGTCCCTCTTGAACTTCCTCTTGACAGCAGGTTAGTCCAGGATAGTGTTCCAGTTTGCTTCTTGACTCCAGCAAGGGATGGGGATAGCAGACCCCACAGCTGAGATGCTGGGAGGAATCCCTTCAAACCTCTCCGTTTGAGATGGTGGCAGCCAGCTCCAGTGGCCAACACTAATCCCATGGCTGAGCCCCCCAGCTCTGTGAGGGTGGGCCAAGGACAACCTGTGCTGTTCCTGGCAGCCCCAAGGTATATAAATAGAAGACAGGGACGTGAAGGAGGTCAAGTGAGCAGGGGATTTCACATAATCTGATCTTGCTGGTGCTGTTCATTTGTGTCCTTTGCTCAGGATGCACGCCCTGCTTTGCACACGGGGACGTCAGAGGCAGAGGGTTGATCCTTCACCAAGCCAGGTTTATCCCATGGAACATGTGGGCTCCTGACTTTTTCTTCACATGTGCTGTTTCTCGGGGATGTCTTTAATCCAGCAATCATCCAGAGCAGTGCAAATATGGAAAATTCTGGGTTTGTTGCTGTATGGGCTCCTGGTGCCTGAGCAGCCTAAGCCCAGTTGTCTAGCTGGCCTAAATCCAGTTGGATCAACACAGTACTGGGGCTCTGGTGCCTCAGGTCAATTCCTGGTCTTGAGGATGCTGCCTGCCCTTCATGAGGTCCACTGTGCCTTGGTCTCCTGTACCACTTCTCCCCAGTCCCTGCCTAGCAGCACTCTTGCTTCTGCTGCTTTTCTTTTCCAGGACATGAAAGTCTGGAAACAGAATCTCTCTTGGTGTAAAGCTGTCAGTGAAACAGCTCTGATTTATGCCAGCACCAAGCAAGGCAAGTAGATGAATGTCCAAAATAGATCAAGTAGAAAAGCTGTTAATAGCCACTGGTCTTTAATAGTGAGAGCAATTAATCACCAAAAGAGCTAATCTAGGAGTGTATGGTTTTTCTACGGGCTGCATCCAGACCAGGTGCCTGTCTGAAGGCTGCAGCAGGGCTTGGAGCAAGTTTTTCCTGGCCATCCAGTTCTGAGTCTCCCTGATGCTCCCAGGTCCGTGCCGTCAGGTCCGTGCTCCCAGGTCCATGCTCCCATTGTGCTCATTCCAGCTTTTTGCTGCTGGTACTGGCACCAGCCACATTCTCTCCCTTATGCTCTGCTGCTGCTGCTGATGATGACAGCGGTGGTGGTGATGAAGCCAGTTGGGTGAAAGGACTGACCAGGCTACAGGCTCACAGTTAAAACGTGGTGGAAGGATCCTGCCTTGAGTGGAAGTAGCCAGGGCAGCTCCATGCCTGTCCCAGCTCCAGCCTTTTCCAGGCTCCCTCCTATCTCCTCATTCTCACATTTGTGCTTTATTCACTGCTGGCTCCTAAGAAGCTGACCCTTCACACTGCTCCCCCGGGCAGGGCCTGTGCTGCAGCTGGATCTGCCTGTCCGGGCTGGGCTGTCTGCACTCTGCCAGCTCTGGTGCCATCGTTCCAGGTGACTTGTCCTCCTGCCATATACCTGCCCATTCCTCCTGCAGCTTCCCAAGGGATGGACCTGCAGTCTGCCAGCCTTGCCAGTCACCCCTGTACACTCTGCCCAGAGACAGCCCCCACCTCTGCAGCTCATTTGCTCAGACACTTAATGAGTGTTTAATTCAGCCAGTGCTGCAGGTAGCACAGGAACAGCCGGGGGCTCAGAGGCCAGGAGATGCCCTCCCCGTTCTGAGTCTTGTTTCTCCTTTCCCTGACTTAATCGGCTCATTAAGTGCCAATTTGACCTCCCCACCTTCAGATGTCTCCAGTCTCCACTGGTAAATAGATTTGTGTGTCTCCAGCGGAAACCTCCTGAGCTGAGCCTGCTGTTGGAGCAGGCGGCTGCACAGCGAGCGGGGGCGATGCTCGGGCTCGCCGGGAGCGCGGCCCCGCTGCCACCGAGCTGAAGCCAGGCGAGTGCCGAACGGGAAGAGACTCCCTCCCCAAAGACACGGGGAGCTGCAGGTAGTTGGAAGCCGCAGCCGCCGGCACCGTGCCCGTGGTGCAGCGGGGATGCACCGAGCAGGAGGTGACCCTGCCCTCCTGTCGCAGCTTTGTCATTGCCTCGGTGTGGGATTGCAGCAAGTCCCTTCCCATCTGCTCCCTGCCTTCGCCTTGGAGCCAGGATGAGTGTGAGCGTGTGTGTGAACACGGAGCACAGCGCAACAGGGCGCGGGGTGGTCGCTGCTGGCTCCTCAGAGCCAACACTCAGCTGATGCTCTCAAGCGTTCCACGTAGCCAGACACTCATCCAACCTCTCAGAACCACAGGGCTGGAGCAGGACCTCCCCAGGGCTGTTTATCACCAGTTGAGTATCAATGTCAGCCTGGTGATGTCCCCACAGCTGAAATCACCGCTCAGTCTCCTCCCAAGGCGAGGCATGAAGACAGTCAGGCAGCCAGGCTGCAGGACTGCTCCATTTGGGAAACACCTTGATCAGTACACATAAAAACATCCCTGTGGTTCATCCCTTTGCACCAGACAAACAGGAGGACCAGTCCTGCATTTCCTCCTTGCTGGCACTGGTGCATCAGAGAGGAGGTGAGAGCGCATCACAGAAGGCTCCTCTCTACCCAGCTCGAGCAAATGTCTCCTGATGTCATGCAGAGACCAAAATGAAGGAACCCAAATATCTCCATGAATATCTCCTCAACATAGGTTGAGGAATGAGATCCTCCAGCCCAGGGCCCCCCTCACCCTTCCAGCCCCAGCCCCAGAGCCCTGAGGGGACAGGAGGGGGACAGCAGAGGACGTACGGTTCGACTTTGTTGCAGAAGCGGCGCCGCAGCAGGAGGACCAGTGGACCCAGGATCAGGATGGTGGTGCACATGGCGCTTCCTCCATCACCACCAGCACCCACAGCCTTTCAGATCCCTCTGGAGGCACTGCTCAGCCCAGGGCTGTCATACGTGTCTGGCTGGCCTGCCACCCCAGCTCATGGGCACCTCTCCCCAGCAGCCACCTGAAAGCTCTCAGGGAAGGTTTTAGGAGGAATTAAGGCAGGATCAGATGTATTTAAGAGGCAGCAAATGAGGACGCTCTTCTCTGACCTCTGAAAGGGAGGGAGCCCTGGAGATGGTCTGTGAGCATTTAATTGGTTTTGGTCTGTGGTGCTCCTGCCCTGCCTGGTCCCAGCCCTGCACCTTGGTCAGGTGGGTGCTGGGGGAGATGTGTCATGGACCAGGCCAGGTCCCACTTCATCCACCCCAGTCTGTCTTCCTGCCCCCACCACACTCCACCAGGGCTGGGCACTCCCCTCTTCTCCCCCCTTTCCCATGTGCCTCCTTCCCCTCTGTGCCCACTTTCCCCTGCTCCTCTCTTTTCCTCCAGCTCCTCCATCCCTCCTGCTGCCAGAGCTGCCTCACCCACTCCCCCCGTTCCTGGCTCCAGTAATCTGACAGGCTCAGATCTGCCTCTAATTCCCCGTGGACTCGTCTCAGCCAGCTGATCCCAAGACCTTGTCTGCATCCTTTCCTCATCCAGGCTGGGTTTGCCTCCTCCTCCCCGCTCTCCCATGGCTCAGCAGCACACAAACCTTTCTTCACAGAGCTGCTCTGGCCCTGTGCTCCCCCCCAGATCTCCTTGCCCATCCCATTCTCTTGCCAGGAAAGCCTTTCCCTCCACTCTAAGCTCCATGGGCAGTGAATCACCTTCACACATCTTGTCCCAGCTCAGCCCTTGGCAAAGCAGAACATGTTCTGGAATGACCTTGTGGGTTTAGATTAAAGAGAACAACTGGGAGGCACCTCTGCAGGAGGGGCAGGGGAAAGACAGCCGAGTGTGCCGTGCAGATCTGTGGACACACACAGGGGGCTTGGTGGTGGTGATGGTGCTCACCTGGAGAAGAGCCCTGGAGCAGGCAGAGAGCTGCAGACACTGGCTGTGGGGTTTTGCCCTCAGGTGGGGTTTTGCCCTCAGGTGGGGTTTTGCCATGAGGGTCCTCTGGTGAATGCTCTCTGCCCCCACCCCCAGCACTGCCTGTCCCACATGGACAAGTGGTAATGGGCTCTGAGCCATAGAGTTTAACACTGTTGCTCCTCAAAGTTGGGATGTGTCTCCCTTTGGGGCTGTGCACACAACTCTGAAGGCTCTCCCCATGCCCAGCTCCATTTCAGCCCCAGGGCATGAGACAGGGGCTGACATGGGATTGATATTGGCCTCAGCAGGGCAGCTGAGAAAAGCCCCAGTCTGGGCATTCCCATAACTCAGACAAAAAACTGCTTCCTCCTGCAAAAGGATTTTGAAACCAGAACCAAATCCAAGCAACCTGGATGGGTTCATTGAGTAGTTGGGTCTGAAAGAAAGCAAAACTGAGCTTTCCAGGAAGCCTGGCTTTCCATCCCCATCCAGCCAGGGCCAGAGATGCCCAAGTCCAGCCATGGCAGGGGCCTGGGATAGCTGTGGTTAATTCTATCCTGGTGGATATGTCCTCTCAAAGTACTCCAAGCCCTGAAAACAACAGTCTCAAGCAGCACTTGAAATGTCAGTAAAACCAAATTCCTCTAAGGCTATGCAGTAAACAGTCCCCATTCCTGAACCTGGGGGTCAGCTGGGAGCAAAGGGGATGGACCTGGCCTCGTTACTGGCAGCAGCAGGATGGGAAACCTTTGTGAGCGTGGTGGAAGAAACATCCCAAGAGTGTCCTGGAGCCAGATGGAGACAAGAGTGAATAATTCCTTCCTGAGTGTAAGTCAGGCCGGGCGGAGGGCGCGGAGCTGCCTTACGCAAGGCACGGGGAGCGTGTGGGGTGGCCAAGGCCCGTGTCCCAGCCAGCTGCCCTGAGCACACTGAGCCCCCAGGAGCAGGGCCAGTGTGCTGGGAAGTCACTGCAGCCAAACACACAGTGGCTTCTGGCTAAGCTGGAGCCCAAGAGGCTGGAAGGACCCTCTTTTCCCTGGCAATCGGCAGCCTGGCTTTCGTAATCCCTGCGAGGATATTGCTGCTTGTAAACTCTTCTCCCTTCGTCGAGACCCAGCCAGGCTGACACCAGCAAAGTCCCCATTCTTGCACCCCAGGTGCTGCCTGAGGCCCTGAGCTTTCTTCTTCAGGGATTTGTTTGTAACACACAGCCCCCCCTAACCAAACAGGGCACCACCACTGGGCTGCTCAAATATCCCCCTGTGGGCACAAGCCCTGGGTGCCCCCGAGTGTGAAAGGCAGCTCAGTGTAGGAGGCAATGCCTGAGTGCTGGCCCCTGCACCCACTTGGGTGACCTCTGCAGTGCAAAACACATCTTCTGGAATCGATTGACTTTGGCCTCAAGGCCACTGGGTGACCTTGGCAGCCAAAACTCGCCCCCCATGCAGGAATGTATCTCCTCCAAACACTCTTGATTGATGCTGAGAGGTGCTTGGTTCAAAGGAAAGGTAATGTGAGCAGATTAGTTAATGCTTCTTGCCCTGGCCCTTGAGAGCAGAGCTGAAATGACGGGGCAGGCAATGGGTTTTGAAGGCTTTTCTTTTTAAGATATGAATCAATGAAGCTGTACAAGGAGCATGGATAATGTGATCAGAATAAGAATCAGGGCTTGTCTTTGAACCAGAGCAAAGTCCCTGACGGTGTTTACTTCATGTCCTGGCACCAAATGTGAGTTGATATGAATATATTAGTTTATTGGCTTTCCTGAGCAACCCCTGCCATGCTCAGACCAGCTTCAGGAAGGAAAAGAACAGCAAAGAGAATCAGTTTGGAAGTGTTGACTTGTTTCCCAATAACCCTGTCACCCTTGCTTACCAGTGAAGGGTCTGGCTGTGACAAGGGCTGTGCTCCATGGGGGAAGGGCTGGGCACTGAGGGTAAAGGGGAAGTTGGTGATACCAGAGGCTGTTCAGGATCTGGGGAAGTTTACCAGCTGGTTAATGCCTTGTTCATGAAGCCCTGTGGTGCCATATCTGTCATCTGCTTCCTGAGTGTCTCTTGCTTCATCTCTCCCAGTTGCATCACAAGGTTTCAGTTTCTTCAAATCCCAGTGTGGAACTGGGAGTTTTTGCAACATTCCCAGCTCAGGAACAGGTTGGTCTGGGTTGGAAGTCCTCTCCAGGGTTGTCTTGGTAGCATCTCACCCTGCCCTGCCCTGCCCTGCCCTGCCCTGCCCTGCCCTGCCCTGCCAGGGAGCCCTGGGCAGCACCAGCCCCGCTCCCAGGGCTCCTTTCTTCCTATTCCCCTGGATTTCCTAATCCTTGGGGGTTTTTAGATTGTGTGGGTTGGTAGGGATTTTTTGGGGAGGAAGCTGGGAAAGCTGTCACGAGGTTTAAAGTCACGGGGAGGCTGTGCTGTCCCTGTCACACCTAGTGCCTGCACCCTGCCTGCTGCTGCCAGGGATCCTCATCCCATACTCCCTTCCCAGGCATCACCTCAGTGCCCAGCATCCAACACCGTCCTGCTCCCACACCTGGGGGTGGTGAGCCGAGACTGGAGTGGCCTCAGGGTTTGGGGTCCATTCTGGGAGCTGGGGGCTCGGGGCAGGGTGCCACTGGAAGGTTTGCTCTGGTGGCACCTCAGTCTGCATAAAGCCACATTTGTTGGACTTGGACCCCAGAGCAAAGGAGCCCCGTTCCCATGTAAAAAGGGCTGGTCGTTCCAGCACATTCCCCACAGCTCCGGCAGCACCAGCACCGCCTGCAGGCTGGATTCCATCAGCAGAGGAATGTCTGCTCCCGGCTTTGCCCCTCACCGCAGCCCAGGGATCACTGAGCTGCAGGGCTGGGAGGGGACAGCAGCTCCCGTCATTGTTTCTCTGGCGCATCTCTTCCCAGCCGAGCTGAAGACTGGAACTGGGGAAAATCCCAGTTTGATACTTCGGGTCTTTCCCAGTAAATTTGTGACAAAGCCTTCCAGCAATGTGAACAGCTGCGTGATTAAACTGGCATCACCCCCGCCTTGGAATGGAGATTCAGGCAGCAATCCAACCCCAGCTGGATCTGGGGAGGTCCTGCTGCCTGCAGCCCCTTTAGTTCTCCAGCCTGATCCTGCAGAGATGGCTCAGGCCACAGGTTCTGCCGGCACAGAGCTGGAGATCAGGATTGCACACAGGTCTCCTGGGATCAGAGAAGCTGGGGGAAGGAAACCTGCAATAAGCACAGAGCATTTATACAGGCTTTAGGCTAAATCCTTCCCTCCCTGGGTAGCAGCACTGCAAAGCCAATTCCTAAAGTCTTGTTATTCCTTTTCAGGCCAGGACTTTGCAATTGGCAGCAGGGCTGGTTTAGGAAAGGAGACAGAGAGGCCTGGCCTGCTGAGTGCATTGCTGGGTGAGCTGGGCTGGCAACCAGAGGCTTTGTTTCAGCAAAGGTCAGGGTGACAATCCAACATCTCCAGGTCAGATACTGCAGCAGCCCAGAGAGTCTCTGGGAGGAGAATGAAGAAGGAACATCCAACTTGGAAAACACCACTCTGGTGCCTCCAGCCTTACTCCACTCAGAATCCCAGGACTGTTCCTGTTCTGGCCAGGTTGGTGGCTTGAGGTTCTGGAGAAGGGATCCTCACTGCACCCCTGGAATCCCACCAGCACCTTGGGGCAGCTGCTGCAGCTCCTTCCCAAAGCACTCCCTGATGGATCTCATGTGGTGTCTTCCTGGGGCCACCTAAAGTCTGTCAAAAGGTGCCAGGGAGCCAACATTGCAAGGGACACAAGAAGTGTGACACAAGTGACCTTTTATTCTCCAGGAACCAAATAACAAGGCTGTCCCCATGCACCAGGAAGGGTGGACTCAGACCCGAAGGTCTGGGTTTGGGGTGTCTGCCTTCACCCCAGAGACAGTGGAGAAGTCAAAGGTGGGGATCTGCCATCCTCCACATCCCACACACTGTGGAGCTGAAGTCTTGGGTTTTTTTGCCTTCACCTCCCACTCAAGGATTAGGAGCCAAGTACATTTCTCATTGCACCCAGCACTCGAGAGGAGGAGAGGCAATGTGGGAGGGCATGGGAGGAGTGGGAGAAGCTGTCAGCAGCTGGGTACAGACCCCTCAGGACCATGGCATGCCACAAACAGAGGCTTGGAGGGCCTGGAAACCCATGCTCACCTTCTGCAGCTGGGATGAGGGATGGCTTGAACAAGCACTTGATCTCTTCCTGCTGTGCAGACGCTCTGGGGGAAGCAGGCTCAGCAGGGGCAGGACACCACAGTGTCACTGCAACACAGGGACAGCTCCACAGAAGGGAGATGGAAAGCAGGAGGGCTGTGGTGCTCAGCTGGTGAGGGGAGAGGGATCAGGGTGCTGAATCAGGATCTGAGAGACATGGATTGCCTTCTTCAGTACGGATTATGCAGGCTGACCCCATCTCAGTCTCTGCACTGGCCATGGGGACCAAGTTCTCTGTCCCCCTCCCTGAGCCCATGGTCCTGGACTGCCCTGCCTGAGCAGCAGGCACAGTGCTGAGCTCCCCTCTGCGCCAGCAGGCAGCAGTGGTGTTAAGGCAGCATCTTTCTCCTCCTGGAACGAGTCGCCTCCTAACCCCAAGCCCTTGAGAGCAACAGTCATGGGAAACCATGGAAACGGGTGGCAGGCACGTGACAGCGTGTGCCTGCACTCCTGCCCTTGATTTCTGTCCCACGTCTGGGACAAGATGCAGAGATGCAGGGCTGTTGGGGTCATTGGGGGTTTGGAGGCAGCGGAGAATCTCCACTGCTTTACTCCCCATCTCCTTCTGTGGAGCAGGATGGCACATGGGAACGGGGCTGAGCTCCTGCCAGGGCTAGGCAGGAGCCCAGACAGGGAGGCAGAAACGTGGAAAAGGCTGGGGGATTTCTCACTTACTTTTCTAATGTTTTCAAATATTCTAATATTTTTAAATGGAGACTTTTGAGCCCAGACCTTTGAGCCCAGACATTTTGGCTCCTGGTGCCAAGGAGTGAGGAGAAGTACCTTCTGCACCCAGGAACCATGTGCCAGGCTGTAAGCCTGGGGTGGACTATGACACCAGGTACAAAAGCTCAAAGGTTTCTTTTCCTTAAACACACAGCAAGTGATAACCAACACTCGAACCAGGTTATCCTCCTGGTAAGTATTTGATTTTTCCCCTTTTTGAAAGCACTTGCACTGCATTGCAATTTTGCTCTGGGTTTAAGCTGGGTCTTTCTGGGTTTAAGCTAAGGCTAAAGCACCTCTTCCCCTGCACCCCAGGGGAGGGTGATAAGCGTGGCTGTGCCATCCCAGGTCCAGAGGGGTTTTCTGGTGGCCTGGTGACCACCTGGGGACATTGTAGTTAATGTTTGAGCTGGGGCTCATGGCTATTTATTCCAGTGGCTAATGGGCACAAGGCAGATCCAAGCTCGGTGAAAATCTGACGATTCAGCAGCTGGTGGTGGTGTTACTGAACGATTCCTGACCTCTGGCCGGGTCAGGCTGGCCACACTGCTCTGTTGTCACACTGGTGGCTTCAGCAGCTCTGCTCTCGAGCCAAGGGGTTCAGGATGTGTGTGGCTCCGGGTCTGTCCCAGCCCGTGTTCCCTGGGGGACCCGCAGTGGGGGATCTGTGGGCAGCGTGTTCTCCCCCAGCTCTCATTAGCTCTGCAAGAGCAAATTTGCTGACACCACCAGTCTGGCGGCTGCTGATGGGGAGGTGGCCGAGGCTGGTTTGGAGGAGAAATCCAGCAAAACGCCTCGACAGCTCTGCAGTAACAAAGCTCCAGCCCCTCAAGGGGCTCAGCCACCCCCCAGCCCGTCAGAGCGGCACCCGCAGCCCTCTGTCCGTCTGTCCGTCTGTCCGTCCGTCCGCCCGGCTGCCCTGGCGGCTGCGGGAGGCGGCGGGGCGCACTCGCCGCTCCGCTGGTCTCTGATCCCCCCCTGGGGGACTCGCGGTTATTACAGGTCTCCGTAGGATTTTCCTGCTCTCTCTGCAAATGGACTGCGCTGTGGGTTTAACATGCCGGATTGTTAGGGAGCTGGGAACGGCGTTTGGGTAAAAACCAGCCCCAAAAGCACACCCACGAAGGCGGCGGGAAGCCTGGAGTGGAGGTGTTCCCTGCCGAGGCGCTGCCAGGAGCGATGCAATCGACAATACCTTCATTTCACGAGGGCTTTAACTCGGCATCCCTTTCAGTTGGGTCCTGCCACAAGAAGGGAGAGCAAATTCTCAACATTAAAAAGTCCCTGTGGGACAGACGATGATCTCTTTTGGGGCACAGAGATTCTCGCAGTGGGGAAGCCTCGTGCTCCCCTCTCTCTTCACAGCCCAAAAGTTGGAGGTGAGGGGTCTGTCCTTCCGTTCACCGCCTCCTGCAAAATCAGGGAGTGCAAAGAGCAGAGCCGGGGCAGAACTCAGCGCCGCCAGCACTTGGGCTAACTTTAACTCATCACTCTGGATTCTGAATTTCCTCTGAGCTGTTTACAAAGGGCTGGGAAAAAAAAAACTTCCAGCACTACCTCCCCCCCCCCCCCCAGCCCCGTCCTGATGTTGCCCAGAACATCTCTCTCATCCCTCCCTTTCAGGGAGAGAGAGAGAAAAAAAAAAAAGAAAAAAAAAAAAAAAAAAAGGGAAGGAGGGAGGAGTGGGAGAGAGGAGGAGAGAGGGAGAAAGTGAGCTCACGTTCACACATTGGTGAAGAGGCTGGTCTTGCAATGCCTTTGAATATTTTACTTTTAGGCAGTTCCTCATCAGTCAGCCACACACATCCGAGGCGAGCTGAAGCTAACTGCAGCCATGGACAGCACTAGGAGATCTCAAATCTAATCGCACGCATCATTCCTCCGGGATAAATTTTAAATTCCATATCTAAGCACGCTGACAGGCAGCTGCACTCACACACACTCACACACACACACATCCACACGTCGCAGAGCTGCCGAGCAAACACCTTGTCTCCTCTTGCAGGATATACCCGCTCACACACATCTCTCTTTATCTCCTCCTGGCTTCCCGGAGGATCCTGCCGGCTGTTTTTCATGGAGAAAGTCCAGGGAGAAATGGAGATTGAGAGATGGGAAAGAAGTGAAGAGATTTCAGACGCAGAAAAAAAGGTTATTCAAGAGATATGGAGCAGAGTATATGCAAACTGCGAGGACGTTGGGGTCTCCATACTCATCAGGTATTTAAAAAACAAACCAAAAAAAAAAAAAAAAGAAGCAGCAAATCCAACTGAATCTCTTTATAGCTGAGAAAGAGGCAGAACAATATATAGAACTGAGTGGAGATGAATGACAGCGAGTGGGGAGCTGGCTGGGTGTATTTGCTGCCTGGGAGCAGGGAGGGATTCACAGCGCTCCTCGGATTCCCACACCTTTGAGCCGGGTGGCAGTGGCAGGGGGAGCGGGGGGAGCCTTGCCGGGGACTTTGGGGGAAGCTGCTTCCCTGCAAAGGTCACCTTAACCCGCGGCCGGGGCCGGGGGGGGCGGAGGCGGGGGGAGCTCAGCCGCGGCTCGGGTGGGTTGGGGCTCTGGGGTTTGTTTCCCCCCCTGGGAGCGGCGTGCCGATGGCACGGGGCCGTAGCAGGCTGGCGGGTGAAATAATGCAAGTTGGGAGCCAAGATAAAACGCAAGCAGGTGTGTCTCCGAGGGCACCATCTGTCCCTCCGGCGGCAGCGTCGGCGGGAAGGAGAGCGCTGAAGTTGGCGGTGGAAGGGGGCTGTGGGGGGCACAGGCGGGAGAGGGGGCAGGGGGGGACGGCAGCCCCGGGAGGGGGGTGCAGAGCATCTCCCGATGGCAATGGGGCACAGGCAGCAGCTCAAAGCTCTGTACCTGCAACCAGAGCAGGGGAGATGCTCTGGAGGGGGGGAGCAGAGGCAGGTGGGGGTTCTTGTGTTGTCTGGGAGTAAAACCGTGTCCAGGTACACCGGGAAGGCACCGAGTGGAAATCCCACGGGGCCCCGCTGGCACTGGGAGTGTGGGGTATCAGCGGGGTATGGCACCAACAGGCCGTTTCCCTTACTGAGGAGGGGATGGGAGGATGGGCAGGGCAAGGAGAGGGGCAGGTGAGATGCCTGCAGTGTCCTGTTGGCAAAAGCAAAGATCCTGTCCAGAGAGTCCCACCACTCATCCCTGGGGTCAGTAATGCTGGGATGTCCCTGGTCAGACTCCCACATGGAACAAACACCAGGCACCCCAGGTAGGAGACCTGAGACGGGGTTTTGTCCTTCCTGTTTTCTCCTGCAGCAGGGGACTGTGGGTGCACAGGGAACCCCTTGGATGAATGTGCTGTTTACTAATTATCAGCTGAAAGTTTTCCAATTGACTGAGCTAAAGCCCTGAGCCCACGGGGTCTGCAGGGAGCAGAGCCTCCCTGGACATCCCAATGAGCAGAGCCAGTTCCCCTCCAGGCTCACTGCCAGCACTGCAATGAGATTTTCTTACCAAGACCCCTTTGCAGATTCCAAAATGACATTGGAGCCCCCTTTCCACCTCCTTCACAAACATTTCCTTCTCCCAGAGCCAGCTGATGTCTGAGCCCATGCTCCCACGGCCCCCACCCCCTGCAGGCAGTCAGGGCAGTCAGGAGGTGTGACAGCTCCATGGCTGGGGACACCAAACCTACCTAGGCTGGCTTTGAAGCAGAAATGGCAGAGATCTGGAGGTCACAAGATTCCCCTCAGCCCCATCCCATGAGGTTCAGCTCGGGGCTTGGCCCCCAGCCATGCATGGCCAGCCCCTTGCCCAGCATCTGGCCCCAGCTGCCAGCACTTCCAGGTGCCCACTGCCCACAGACATAGGGAGGGTGGCTGTGTGCCCACCGCTGGCACTGAGGGACTCGTGGCAATGCCAGGGGGATTCCCCCAGAGTAACTCATTGCTTTTGGAGTCCTCATGGTGCTTAGAGCAGGATTGGGCATGAGGGGAATTGAGGTGTGGCAGTGGGGACTGGGTGGCTGAGCTCTGGTCCCAACACAAACTTTTCCCAGCAGAAGTTTTTGGTCCAGTTTGGTGGGGTTTTTTTTAAATCCAGGCAGAGTTACGCACTCTGGTGAAGGTTTTCTCCTGCTGTGACAACAGGGCAGGACAGAACTGCCTGCTAGGGTGAGCCCTGGCTCTTTGGAAGCTTTACATCCTCAGTCATCACACATGCCCTGGCACATCCCACCTGCTCCCTCAGCCAGAGCTTCCCTGGAAAACTTAAAGTGAGGTCTGGCCTTATGCATGTCCCTGGGGATAGAGATGCAATTTGGGAGAGTTCCCATCCCCTCCAGCAGCACCGATTGGAGCAGCACATCCACCTGCACAAGCAGGGCACAGCTGTCCCCCTGGTCACAAACCCTGTCCCCAAAGAGATCCTTGTGCCGCTGCTCTGAGCCCCGCTGTGAGCTTGGAGCTGCACCTGAGCTCCCTGGGGAAGCACGTGCTGGGCTGGAGCAGTGCTGGGCAGAGCAGGGGAGCAGTGCTGGGCAGAGCAGGGCAGCCCTGGCCAGGCTGGAGCAGTGCTGGGCAGAGCAGGGCAGCCCTGGCTGGGCTGGAGCAGTGCTGGGCAAAGCAGGGCAGCCTGGCCAGGCTGGAGCAGTGCTGGGCAAAGCAGGGCAGCCTGGCCGGGGCCGGAGCACCGGCGCTGCCGCTCTCCAGCTGCTTCGGCAGCCGGCAGCAGCCGCCGGGAGAAGTGGGTCATGCGTGGAGGCCGCCGGGAGCCCGGGCCGGCGGCAGCCGCTTCCCAAGACATGATTCAGCAGCTCCAGAGGTCGGCGCTGGGGAGGGGGCAGTGCGCGGCCGCTGGTGGGGTCGCTGCGAGGTGACCCTGGCGGCACATTTTGGGTGGGCACACGCACAGCGTGCCGGGGGCTGGGAGCTGCCTCGGCCAGCTGCCTCACCAGTGCCCACCTGGATTCCTGCTCACCTAGCTAGGGAAACTGAGGCAGAAAGGGGTTTGCACAGGTGTGGCCAGGGAGAAGGAAGGGGGATGCGTGCCCCCCTTTGGTGCTACTCCCACAGGCAGATGGTGAGAGCAGGTAAATCTGTCAGCACTTCTGTGGTCAGGGTTGTGACCGGGGACTTGGCTGTGTCTGGTGGCAGAGGGTCTCTCCCTGCTCACCTGCTCCATCCTCTTTCCATCCCTTCAGGGCTGCTGAGGGCAGAGAATGACATTTTTCCTGTGTGAGAAGGGCTGGGCGGTTGCAGCACTTCTGAAATTAATCTGATCCTGTGCCCCAAGGGTGGAGGCAGGGAAGCAGCAATGCCCTCCAAAAGGCAGTGATGGGGGGGGGTCTGCAGTGCTGCCATCCTGTAGGAACCCAGCCCAGATCCCTCTGCCCTTAACCAGCATCCCACCCCTCCAACCCCAGCATTTCCAAGCTTTGCAGGTGGGGAAACTGAGACACAGAGCTGGGCATCGTGTTCCCATCCCTCGCGGCTGCTGCTGGAGCCCACAGCAGACCCCTGGGGCCCTGCCCTGGCACGCTGGGTCTCTGATCCCACAGAGCTCTGGGACCCCGGGGGACACAAACAAGAATAATGGGGACTACGGCTGAGCAGCCACCGGATCCTGGGAATCTGCGCTCTGTGGTTAAAACTATGTCGCTAATTGACAATTTCCTCGGTGGGGAGCCTCGCCCCCGAGGAAGCAGCGTCTCCTCACCACGCTCATCTTCCTCCTCGGGAGCTCAGGGGCCTCTGCAGGCTCCATCTCACAGCTGCTTAACCCTTGCTGGAGCTGGAGCAGGAGCAGGAGTTGGGGCTGGAGCATGGAGCTGCTCCTCTGGGGATGTTTCTCCTGGTTCCCAAGTGGGCTGGCTGGGAGTCCTGGGCTGAAGCTCTTCTGTAGCTTCCCCATGCCCCTAGGCTCGTTGCTGTGCCTCAGTTTCCCCATCTGCTATTTAGGAATCAGTACTTTTTGAACCCTCCCTCACCACAGAGCTCACAGCAGGAGAGCAGGGCAGCCTTCAGAACCTGCATTAGCTCTCTCTTGCAGTGCAGGAGCCCTCCAGCACGTGGCTGTCCCTCCCCAGGGTCCCCCTTTTTTCCTTCCAATGGTTTATGGGCAATACTCTGAGACAGAGCTGGGGGATGCAAACACCTGGGGGTGGCTCAGCCCTCCACAGCACCCAGGGGCTGAGAGCACCCAGGGATGAACATCAGGGGAGGTTTGGGACCCTGTCTCCTTGGCAGGCCCCAGCTAAGGCCAGCACCCCAGGGCTGAAAGCGCAGCCTGTCCCGGCCGGCACACGCTCGCTCCCACACCCACACACACGTACCATAGGCACAGATGTGAGACCACAGACTTTATGGATTCCATCAGGGGATAAAACCCAGGGATAGTTTCTATTAGATCCCAGGAGAATCTGGACCAAATGTTAAAGCCATGCCAAGTGCAGGCAAAGCAACCTGGCTCAGGCACCACAGCCTGTGCTGCCTCCACAGGGCTTCTCCATCACTGTTGCCTCTGTCTGCACTCAGAGCCATCAGCTTTCCAAATTTCCACCTTCTCCATCACTCCTGATGTGCTCTTTCCCCCTCAAGAGGTGTGGGAGGGGAAGAAAAAGGTTTGCCAATGCAGGATCAGGCCCCTGGATTTCGACGGCTGCTCAGTCTGAGCAAACACACCTGGATTCAGGCAGTTTGCAAAGAGCTTTAAAATATGAAAGCACTCCTTGGATGCCAGACATTAATGTGAATTCTAGGTTAAAATAGCAAAAAATCTGAGTAATGAGTCTGGCAATGCAGAAAATCTTTTTTTTTTTTTTTTTTCAGCTGAATCAAAAAAGTATGGGTTGAATTTACCCAAAAATAGCATTTAAAGAAGGGATTTTGCAGCTACCCCCAAAGCCAACATGTGTTTTGAGGAGGCGTCCATAGGGAAAGATTCCATTCCCGGCTGATGAAGGACACATTTCAGGGCAAAGTGGCTCAGAGAGATACAAGATCTCTCTTTGCAAAGGGCCCAGTGCAAAGACCAGCAGCAGTGTCGCTCGTCCCACACTCACAAATGGCTGTGGTCAAGCTGGGGAGATGTTTTTGTGGGGACAACGGGAGCCAGAGAGCAGCAGGGCTCTGCTCTGCTGGCACAGGCAAGCATTAGGGACATTTCCCAACCTAAAAACCACTCCATGAGCAGTGAGGGGGCGAGTGAGGGTTTAATAAGCTCAGTCTCAAAGCAGCCCCTTCTCCTTCGGCTGCGTTGTCTCTGATCACAGCTCCCGGGACCAGCCCTTCTGGCTTCTTCATGGCCAAGGCAGCTGTGTGGGGATGCCTGTGGCACATCCCACACCAACCACCACCTGGGAGCTGCCAGCAGCTCTTGGGATGTCCAGAGAGGAGCCTTTCCCGTGTCCCCAGGCCCCGTGCTGCCTTTGCATCCCTTGCAAGCCACGTGGGGGTAGAAAAATCCCACTCAACACCCCGAGAGCTGCAAGGACATCCGTGACCGAGGCAAGCAAGGGCACAGAGGGTGAGCGGTTTCCCCGGCTGTGGCTGAGGATGGGTCGGTACCAGCCGTGACAATCTCACTCTTCCAGAGCAGGCGGCTCTGCCAGCCGGCCCCGATAATGAGGCTGCTGCGGCGGAGCGGGGCCGCGCCCGGACGCGGCTCAGCGAGCGCCCGCCTGCGGAGCTTCAGGGCTCGTTAACGGCAGGGAAATGTCAGGACAGCCCTGGCCAGGCTGGCAGGCGCTCAGCGTGCCTGGGGAGCTCAGAGCACAGGCTGGATGCCGATCCTGCCCGAGCACAGGCAAGGCTGAGCCGGGGCTGCTGGAAATCGCCAAGGGAGCCTTGGAAGGGAGAGGTGGTGGCGGACACCAGCAACCCGCAGCTTCACAGCTGGAGGGGAACATGGACCACATCCTTGTGGATGTGTGTTACCCACCTCTCTACGCAGCCAGGGGTCTCCAGAGACACTTGGGAAAGCCACTGGTTAATTCACTTCTCCCGTGAAAGCTGTCCTTACCCTAAAGGTTCATCCATGCAGCCAAGAGACTTTGGGCCGAATCCACGTGTGTGGTAGGGGTAAAGAACAGCAGTAGGACTTGGAGATGTGAGTTGTGCACACAGAAGTGAGCAGGACACGCCCCTGGGGGTTTCTAGCTCATGTATACAGTGGAACCTTTGCTGCTGAGTCCACTCCCAGCCTTACTGGGGTGCCCTGGTCCCTCTGCCTTGGGCATTGGGGCGTCACAGCCTCGGAGCACGGGTCAGTGTTGTGCCGGATTCTGCTCCCAAGGCTTTGCAGTGGGATGTGGGCTTCACCTGGAGGAAGGCCAGCTACACGTTTCTCTCAGCTGTAGAAGAAGTTGAATTTAGCATAAGTGTGTGGATGGGGGCCTGGCCCTTTTCCCTCCAGCCCTCCCATGACAAAGCTGGAGATGTTGCCCACCACCATCTGCACCTGTCCAGGATCTTTCAGAGAGAGGAACACAGGAGCAGGCAGGCACCATCCTCTTCTTATTCATTAGATTTGCCTTTTTCTGTCTTGCTGAGCTGTGGCATCGACATGGCTGAGACCTTCCTCACCCTGGGCTTGATAAACACCCAGGCAGCACCCAGCAGCATTTCCCCTGCCTGAAAAGGGGATGATGGGCTACAGGTGGCTGTGAGGAGCAGGGGGAACGTGCAGGCGAAGCGGTGAGACAGCCCTTGGCATAATAAATAGCAGCATCACACACCACCTGCCTACCCATTATCAGCTGCTTTGTAGGCACCCGAGCAGAGAGGAGTTGGAAGAAGAGGTTTGAAAAGGGACACAGAGGCTCCAGGCTGCCTTAGAGTTTCTCCCACGTAGAGGGACGAGGCGAGAGAAAACATGAAAGCATTGGTAGGTTGAGTCACCAACCCTGGAGGGATTTAAGAGATGTGGAGATGTGGCACTTGGGGACGTGTTCTAGTGGTGGGCTTGGCAGTGCTGGTTGAAGAGTTGGACTTGGTGATCTGAAAGACCTCTTCCAACCTAAATGATTCTGTGGAAATCTAGGAAAAAAGCAGTCTCCAGGTGCTGGCTGGGGGTTCAGCTGAAGCCTCCCAGCAGATCTGAGGGCTCATGAGCATTTTTGCCCCACAGTTTGCAAACAGGGTAAGTGAAGTATTAAGGCTTTATGTGCCTGGGGGGAGCAGGCTGCATCCAGGTGTTCTCTTTCCAGCTGGGGAGGCAAGGAGGTGGCTGGGCCTGGAGGTTTCTTCCATGCAGGATTTGCTCTCCATGCCCCGGGGAGAGGGAGGAAGGTGGGGGAGATGAAGGAGACACCACTCCACCCTAACAGAAAACAGATTTCCAGTAAATGCAGTGGGTTTGCACCTTAATTATTTCCTTTGGCTCTGCTACTGGGAATGGCTGTGTCCTTAAAGTTGTTATAAGGGCAAAAGAGAGAGGAAAAGCAATCCTGACATCCTGTCCATGGGGTCCAGATGTAGCTGGCAGAGTACAAATTAGCTGGTGGAGAATGGAATCGCTTAAAAAGAAATTTAATGAGATCGGTATGCAGGCATCTGGTTCCTATCAATCATCATTTTGTGTGATATGCAACGGTAAATATCATCTTTTAATGACTCTGATGGAGAAAAAAAGCCCAAACCACACACACGCATGCATAATGATCCAAAAAACTAACAGAGAGGTTTGAACTCTCAGAATTTTCTGTAGATGGAAAAACCCCAACCAACACCTCTTCTAACTCACTATTGTTGGAGTTATTTTATTTCTTTTGTTTTTACTCCTTTCCTCTGGTTATATTTAACCTTTGTGTTAAATTAATCTTCTCTGTTTATTAACAACTACCACTGAGTGAGCCTCCTTCCTTCTTCTCTGTGCTTTGACAGCTCAAATATTTGCTCCAGGGAGAAGTTCTTGCTGCAGGCGCCTGCTGCTCTCCTAGGAGGGCTGGCTGCAGGTCTCTGGCCATTCATGGGTTTTCTTTGAGGCAAAGATGTTTTAGGGCTCCTCTGTTTCAGTTCTCCGCCAAAGAAATCCAGCAGGCACAGGATTGAACACATGAGCTGAGGGTTTGCTGGTTTTACATCCCAGCAGCCCTGCTGTCCTGATAGCAGATCCCCTGGGAAAGCTGCTGGGCTCAGCTCCCATAGGGGTGTCAGCCTCAGGAGCTGCAAAGCAGGGAAAGGTTGGGAACCAAGAATTTGGATCCTTCATTGGTCTGGTCTTACACAGTTTGGGGTATTTTGAGGGTTTAACCAGTCTTTGCTCCTGGCATATCTGGCCAAAAGTGGGGAGAGGTGGAGGTGATGGTCCAGGGTCTCCTTTTAGCCCTTCTCTTGTTGGGGACACACTGTAAATCCTGGTGATGCAGAGGTCAGTCCCCCCTTGCTATTCCCTTCCTGGCTCAGACCAGGAATTTCTCTCAATCCATTTCCCATGCCTTCAGAAATCCTGCCCTTCAGCTGCAATAAAATACAGCTTTTCAGGGAGCTTCCTGTGATTTGGGGTTCAGAGGCTGAGGCATGCAGGGACCAGCTGGCAGCCTGCATCCCCTGGCTGGGGCAGCAGGTCCTACTTCCAGTGGCATCCCTTGCTCCCAGTGCCTGGGGGAGCCTGTTAAGGGAAAAGATCCACTGGCAGGGATGGTAAAATCCTTAGCTCTGACCCCAGCAGGAAGATCCCTGTTGGAGCTGGAGGGCTTTGCTGGGTGACTGGAGCTGCAACAGCTTGAGTTGAGGTGTAGTAGAGGTGGGGAGGGATGGGATGGGGGCAGAGGGATGCTGAGTCTAGCTGGAAAAAATGGTTCCATTAAACCAGAGTGGAACACTTGCCCTTCTGTGGGGAAATGTCCAGGGCAGAAGTCTTAAATCCTGGGAATGATGTTATCCATGCAGCCCTGGCCAGCTCCATCCCCCTGCATCTCTCTGACAGCTCTGGGCTGAAGGACCAAACATCTCTGTGGCAGCAGGAGCTGGAGACAGCCAGGCCTGGGAGTGATTTCTCTCGACAGGGACCAGATGTGTCCGGAGGAGCTGTGCCAGGGGGAGGAGGCTGCACAACAACAAGAGGAGTTTTGTCATGTGTCCCCTCTGGGTTTTAAAAGCAACACCTTGTCTCCCCCTTCCACCTTCCTTCCTCCCCCACCCTTTCTGTGCACACTCTTCACACCTCCAAAACCTATTTTGGGCCATCTGATGAATCCCAGATGCCTTGGGGAAGCAACAGAAGTGGTGGTGTACTCCAGGCGCTGCTTCACGCCGCTTCCTTGGCAATGCCCCCAAGCTTTCACAAGCCAAGGGAGCGGGGGAAGGAAGGGAGGGGGGAAAAGGAGGATAACAAATCGGTAAAGGAGCGTGGTACTCAATATTGTGATTATTCATGGAGTGGTGAGTGGGGAAGAGGATCCCACCTGGCTCCAGAGAGAAGTAGTGATGGTTGGAGAGAGAGGTGGGATGGGTTCAGGTTCCCGTGGTTTGGGATGGTGCTTGGGAAGGGGAGCAGGCAGTCTGCCTGGAGCCAGGAAGGATGGGGGACAGCCTGGGAGCACTCTGCTGCCTCCTGGGCATCCTCCACCAGTCCAGGAGCCAGGGAGAGCCCTGTAGGAGGGAGGGAGCTGGGTGAAAGCGGGGAACAAGCACTGACGTGGTTCTCTCCTGCATAAATTAGGTGGAAGGGGGTGGTTAATGTGACTCAAGTGTCAGCCCCAGCTGCAATCCTGGCATGGGTGGTGTTGGCATTGGTGGCTCCAGCCCTGCTCCCTGTTACCCTGTGCCTTTCAACTCCCTGCCCCCTCCAACCCTCCACCTCCCTGGGGAGCTCAGCATATCAGCTGTGACCACAACTTCGTTTCTTTCAGCTGCATTTCATTGGGGTTGATTTAATCCTGCAGAAAAGAAGGTCCCCAGCCCCCACCCCCCGAGGGGCTGGTGAGTTTTTGGAGCATCCTTGTGCTGGGAAAAATGTCACAAATGAGCAGTGACATCAGCTCAGGCCTTAGGTCACGCTGGAGACTCTGGTCTTGAAAGGTGGGGCAACTTGGACAATGGGAGACTGTTCTGGGTGGCAATGCAGAAATAAAGCCCATGAGAGCAAGGAAGAGGGGTGAGGAGAGGCTGAATGGGATAAAGAGGGGTTTTCATGCTCATCTCCAGCTCTCTGAGGCAGGATTGTGATGTTTTGATATATGTGGGCTCATATCCAGCATCTGGCATGCCTGGGTGTCATCTCTGGGCATCAAGAACTCAGTCTTGCTTCTGCTTTGAGAATGAATATCCAGCTGTGATGACCTTGTAACAGATGGGGTTTGGGGAAAAGGCATCAACCTGCTGGTTTTCAGACAGCTGAATGCTGCAGCTCCTGGGGAATTTGATAGGAAAATGAGCCCTGGCTGTGTGAGACGCAGGGGTTGCCTTCCAGCATCTCCATCCCTTGTGCTTTGCTTTAACCCCTCAGCCTGCTCTCCCCCTCCTGATGGCATTTCATGTCTGTTCTTTCTGGAAGGTTTTTTGTGAACTTCCCCTCGGCCAAGCAGTACTTCAGCCAGTTCAAGCACATGGAGGATCCTCTGGAGATGGAGAGGAGCTTGCAGCTGCGCAAGCACGCCCGGAGGGTCATGGGGGCCATCAACACCGTGGTGGAGAACCTCAACGACTCTGAGAAGGTCTCCTCTGTCCTGGCCCTGGTGGGCAAGGCCCATGCCCTCAAGCACAAAGTGGAGCCCATCTACTTTAAGGTAAAGGATAGGAGCAAAATAAACTTTGGGCTGCTTTAGGAGAAGGGCGGGGCAGCAAGAGCTGTGGCGAGTTGGTGCTGCCTGTGCTTGGCTGGAGAAGCTTGGCTGCATGTGGGGGCTGCTCCCCACACAGCTGGAGTGTCCCACTGTGAGGATGTCCTGTGGAGACCACCATCCCCACGTGCCCCCAGGGCCAGAGGAATCAGTTCCTCCCCCTGCCCAGGGAAGCCCACCCGGCTGTGTCCGTGTTTGTGGCAGAGTCCCCCTTCGTTTGGAAATCAGGCACGATAGCAGGGACTCAATTAGTTGGCTAATTAGCTGGTTAGAGTAATAACACCAAGATCACAGGTTTGATCCCCACATGGCCATTCACTTAAGAGCTGGACTTGATGATCCTTGTGGTTTCCTTCCAACTCGGAATATTCTGTGATTCTGTAAATAATTTGAGGTGCCCAGACTGGGGAATGCTTCAACCTGCGAGCAGCTCCCTGCTCATGCCTGGGTCTCTGCCCTGCTGCCTGGGCAGGCTGGTTACCTGTCCTGTCTGCTCCCAGGGGTGTCAGTAGACCTCCAGAATATCTGTGTCCCAGAGACAGCAACAGGATTCAAGTGTCTTTGTAGAAAAAAAGCTGAATTTGCTGTGCGCAGCTCCCTGGGGAGTTACTAACCCCTTGCTTGCTGTCTGCCTCCCCTCAGAAACTCACTGGGGTCATGCTGGAGGTCATTGCTGAGGAATACCCCAACGACTTCACCCCGGAGGCACACGGAGCCTGGACCAAGATGAAGACCCTCATCTACACCCACGTGACAGCGGCCTACAAGGAGGTGGGCTGGGCTCAGTACCCCACTGCCACCCTGTGAGCGCCCAGGGGGCCACCAGAGGGGCAGGGAGGGCTTTGCTCACCCCAGGACTTCACTCTGGTCTCTTCTCAAGATCTTTGCTCGGTTTGGGGAGCCCAGTAGGGCCAGTTCTGTCAGCTGCCAAGTCACAATTTGATCTCCATGGGGTTTAAAAACAAACTAAATAAGCCAAAATAAACACAGAACCGTGAAGGGTGTGGGTGGGTCGGGGTGAAGCAGTTGCAGGGGACGCTGGAAGGGGATGCAGAGGGCGAGGGGAGAGCATTGGTTGTTGGCTCCATCTTCCTGTCCTGGCCTGTCCATCAGCACCTCACAAATCCTGCACCTCACTTGCACCATCTCAAAGCCCCTTGTTCAAGTGCTGCTGCCCCGTTCACCGATGAACAACACAACCCTTACTTTCCACACGAAGCCCCAGGGCAGACCTGGCTTTTGGGGGCACACATGGAGACCCCTGACTGGCACCAAGAATGCTTTGCTTTGCACTTTCTGTATCACCTGGCAGGGTGGCAGGGCTGACAGCCAGAGCCGCTCTGGGTGCCCATCACCCTGTGCTCCAGGTGGGCAGCAGCCCTCACCTCTCCTGTCCCCCACAGTCCCTGTCCTTGGCTGGCTGCTGCAGACCCTCCTGGAGTGGGAGAGCAGTGCTCCCACTGCACCAGGGAGTGGGAAGGAGCCTCTGGGCTGCCTCCCCTCATGGCTCTGAGCATGGTGTGTAGGTGGGATCCCTGTGCCATGCGTGGGGGGCTGCTGAGCCCACCCACTGTCCTTCAGCTCGCTGAGGATGGGCCTGGGTGGCACACGATGTGCCACTGCCCTGGGAGCTGGTGTGTGTCAGTCTGTCTGCCCAGCTCTGCCCTCTCAGTGAGAAGGGGGATCAGGCTGTCACCAGGAGGAGGAAAGATGGCACTGACGAATCAGGAGGGATTTCTGGGTATGAGGAAAGGTCTCTTCTCTGTTAAAATTAATAAATACCTTCCTGCCCCCATGGTGAAACTGGGTTCCTCCAAATAAAGTGCCTGGTAGGAATCAGCCCACGCAGGAGCTGTGTCCCTCCTGGGGACAGCAGTGCTCCTGCCTGTGCCTGGCAAAGGCTTCTCCCACACCCCCAAAATGTGGCTGCAGGCCTTGAAGCACTCGTCCTGCCTCCAACACTGACTCCTCCTGAACCCCTGGGTGAGCCTGCCTGGCTTGTGCCTCAGTTTCCCCTGCAGTTATGAAAAAGGGAAGAGAAGCAGCCCTGTTGCCTCCTGCCCACATGTGGTTGGATTTATGAGATTTCTGGGAACTGAATGGCAAAGGATTGAGGATGAAATGTCAGATGTGCTGGGAAGCTTTGGAATCCTTGCCACCCAATATTTCCCTAAAGGCCTCTGCTATTTTTAGAGCTCCAGCATTAAGGGCAATGTTATCTGTTGAAGTGGGAGGAGGGTTCCCTTCTGAGATTTCCTCTGGCCTTGCTCCACCACTGTCCTGGAGAGCTGGCAGCTTCCTGAGAGAGACCAGCTCCTCTCCTGGATGCCAGCTGGGCAGGCAACAAGCCCACAGTTCCAACCGGGATCCCTACAGCCACCTTGGGGACATCCCTCCACTGTGGGGACACTGCTGGAGGGGGCAGTGGTCACTCCTCCAGGCTGCCCTCCCTCCTCCAGAGCAAACAGACAGAGAGAAACTCCTGCTTTGCTCACCTGTGCTTTTAATCATCCCCAGGAACTGGCTTATTATGTCTCAAAATAGCCCCAGGACTCCAATAATGTCACTACAGCCACTCAGGCCTTGCAGTTCTTTCCTTCCTACATCCCACATTAGCACTGATGGAGAGGAACGATGGAGCCTGGAGCAATGGCACGTCCTGGGCGCCCACAGAGAGCTGGGTGGCAATAACAGCTCAGGCACAGCTGTCCTTGGTGTGGCAGCTTGCAGGATCCAGGGGGTTGTAGAAGGAAGGGACAGGGAGGCACAGGGGGACAAGTGGTGCTGCTTTGCCCATGGGGTGGGCTGTCAGTTGGAGTCAGCACCCCCAAAATTCAGCCCACCAGCCTGCACTGGGGAAGGGGCCAACAGCTGCTGCCTCCAGCTCGCACTGGAGTCACGGCTGCTCTTCCCTGAGAGTCAGTGGAGGCAGCCCTCAAACAGCTGCTGCTGCCTGGGGCAGGGATGATGGGGAAAGCCTGTTCAGCCATTGACTTCCCTCCAGTGCAGGACTGGAGAGGGATCACTTGGATCAAGACTGTTAGACGATCGCTGTGTGTGTGCACATCACGGGACTCTCACGAGCACAGCTTTACTGACTCCTCCCAAGGCCTTGAGGCCAGCAGCACATATTTCTGATGAGTTCATGTAGTCCCTGTGCTCTGCAGATGCTGAGCCAGGGATGTTTCCATACAGGGATGTTTCATCTTTAGACAAAATTTGCACATTAACCTCAGAGGTTAATAATCTCCAGGTGGGAATTTTATTTTTGCAGCGCAAACCCTTCCCCTCCCTTCCCACAACCAAAACTGGGCTCCCAGTCCACGGAGAAGCCACTTTGGAGCGTCTGGAATTTCTCCATGTTCGTACCCAACCTACCCGTGTGCCTTGGCTTTTGGGGAGCAGCATCAGGGAGGTCCCCCCACCTCCCCATTAATTTAATTTTAAGTGCTTTGGTTCCTCCTTTCTTTTTTTACATCCCTAGAAAAAGCTGACCCGTGGGCTCATGCGCCCACATGTGTGCTGGGCTTGGGGTTTTTTCCAGGCACTTTTTCCTAAAGCAGATCCAGATGTGTGCAGCTGCTGTCCCTCAAGGAGCACCCCCCATCAGCCAAAATGCAGGCCACTCCAATAGATGCAAACGAAAACATGTTTATTTTTATCAGCTTCATAGGAAGTAACATGAAGCAGGAGGGCGGCCAGGGCAAAGCTCGGGAGGGGAGGAGATGGAGATAAAACAAACACCCCCTCTGTGCTGCCCACAGCAGAGGAGGCATTGCTTAAATCCAGGAACATTCTCACTGGGGAGAGATGAAGATCAACAGAGTAAGGAAAAAGTTCCATTCCAGAGTGACAGGGCTGATAAATGCCATGTGGAAGAGCAGAAAGGGGGGCCATGTCCTGGCTCTGTGCGTGGCTCTCTGGCACACACACATCCATGCACAGCCATTCCCTGTCACTGCCAGCCCATTGCTCCCCCCACCCCGATCCCACCACACTGACTGGGGGCCCCTTTGTCCCCATTTTGTTCAGGTCTTGCTCTCTGGGGCTTGACCTTTCACTTCCTGGCTCACTTAGGCTGTGCTGAGGGCCCTTTGGGCTGAGCTTTGCTCTCCTTGGTGGTGGCAGGTAGGGACCAACTTGCAAAGTCTTTTCCCCAAAACTCCCAGGTGAGAAGCTGAGGCTCAGGGCACCATTGCCAGCACATGTTGGGGGCTGGCTGGTCTCTCTCCTGCCCTGTGGAGGACCCCTGTGACCCCCAGACCCAGCCAACCCCTGGCTCAGCCAGCACCTTGGCATTGTCATCAGGGCTGGGCATGCAGCTGTGACCCAGGTGGGAAAGCTTTTGTGCCCTCTGCCAGAGGTAGAGAAAGGCTGAGTGAGGGGGGATTCGGTGTCCCTGGGCAGGGCCCCCCTTGAGCACCTCGTCCCGGCTGTCTTACCTGCTCACATCAACCAACCTGCCCTGAAGCTCAGTGTTTGCCAGAGGGGGTTGAGCACGGGAGGGGATGGGAGGCCCTGGGTTGGGATGGGGCACAGATCCCACCCACCATGTCTCCCTCTCCCATGCCAACATTCACAGCAGGTATAGCTCTTGAGGCACCCAGCTAGAGAGAATCCCCCCAACACCACCAGAACTCTTATGGGCCTTGTGCCACCAACCTCATCTTCTCCTGGGGGGTGACAGATCCCCAAGGCAGCCGAGCCGTGAGCTCTCCAGGGGAGTCCTCTCACATCTCTGCCACTTTGTCCCAGGAAAGAGGTCGTGGTGTCTCCCCAGTGTCTGAGGGGATGCTGAGCGACTTCAGGGGGGACCAGATTTCACCTGGCTGGACTCTGGTGCCAGAACTGAATAAACCCTGCCCCTTGCCAAGGGAAGCTGCCCTGGTGCAGGGATGTCGCGGCGAGGGCTGCTCAGAGCCAGCACCATCAAGGCCAGGCAGAGGGATAAAAGGGAAACCCCAGTGCTGACCTCGGACCAGCTTGGGGAAGGGAGGGACAGACCCACCTGCCTGGCTCTGACCTCTTTGCCAGGCGGTGGCGCTGATTATTTCCCATAGCTGAAGTTGTCTCTAACTGTCAGTGCGTCTGACCCAGCCCCGGCGTGACCCACAGACACGAGTGGGCGTGCTCTGATGTAACTCCGTGTCTCTCCTGTTGCTGCTGCAGATCCTGTTCATGTTCGTGTTCCTCGGCGCTTCCGTGCTGGTTTTATACCCGCCTTCCGTGTATTTGGGTGTAACTTGGTTTGTTTTGGTTTTTTTTTTCTTTTTGTAGGTTTTTAGTATGTTTGTAACCGGACAAAATGGTGTTATTAAACTGAAACTTGTATCTTCAGTGGATAAATCAATCAAACTCCCTCCAGTTCTGCTTGGTTTCTTTCTGATGGGGTGGCTGGATGGTGAGGGGGTGTCGGGGGGCTGCCCCATGGCTGTGTGGGTCTGGGGGTTCCTGCTCACTCTGAGGGAGATTTTTGGCTGGAAAGCAGCAGCAAAGGGAGTGGATGTGCCCACCAAGGGTGGTAGAGGTGCTGGAGGCATCCTAGCAGTGCACTCATGTGGGGAGGGAAGAGTTTGCCCCTCCTCCAGGCTCTTCACTTGGCTTCCAGGTATGTTGTACAAACCAGCAGGGGCTCTCCCTGGATCAGGAGCTATTCCTGTGCCTTTGGCAGCACAGCCAGTCCAAAATGCTCACTGATGGCCACAACATGCAGCAACCACGACCACCGAGGACTGTGAGCCTGTTCCCAGCCTGTAGAAATAACAAACAGCTCCCTGAGCAGCAGCAGCCCAGTTTTCCACGTCTCAGTCCCTGGTGGCTCCTCCTGTGCCTCTCACTGAGGCTGGATCACGTTGCAGGGGATGGGTTCAAGAAGGGTTGGGTCACTTCGTGGTTTCCCCCCATGGGTCTTTCCAGCTCCCTTGTTTGCAAAACAGGCCCTCTCAAGTTCAGATGACACTGGCCAACCTTTCCAAAGTTGTTGGCAGAGGATGGATGGACAGACAGACTCATGTTACGGTCCCATAACCTCCATTGCGTGGGATACAAGGCTTGGAAAACAAAATCAAGCATTCCTGTTTACTGTGCTCCTCTTTACCCCAAGTACAGAACAGTCTTTCAGGGATGGGAAAACCCAGCCACGCACCAGGGTGGCAGAAAATACCAGCACCTGGCCACAAGCAATTTTAAGGGGAGCAATCCCAGTTTTGGACTGAGGCTGGGGGGAAACAGTTCTGAGAGGGAGGAGGGCAAGGATTGGTGCCTTGGAGGCTGCTCAGGGTCTTGGGGAGCCTGATGTCAACTTCTCCTGTTGGGCTGAGGGCAACAATGCCGTTCTCCAGCCCCTCATGCTGGAAAAAACAGCAGTTGAGTGGTGTAGTTTTGCATGGGCAGGCACTTGAGCCACTCTGGAGTCCCCAAGGCACAATTACAAGGGTGGCCTTGCAAGGAGAACCTTTTTCTTTCCCTACAGCTTCACAAAAGTGAACCCAACCAGCCATGGCCACAGAAAAAGGGATCCAGGGGCCTACTCATGTTGGGAGGGGAATAACTGCCTGGTTTAATCTGTCTTCTCCTGCCATGTCTTTTCTTGTGGGGTAAAAAACCACTTGGTGTTGTTAATGTGATTAATAAGCCATCCTCAGAGTCCCTGCCACATCCTGTACACGCTGCCAGGCGGAAGTGAACAGTCAGCAAAGCCTGTGCACTGCTCTGCTCCAGATGGGAAACATCAGCTGGGAAACCACGAGCAGAAGCGCTCAGCTCAGGAGTGGGGAGGCTGCACCCGAAGCTCTCAGACCTTTGCACGCTGAGCTGAGAGTAGCCAGGACCAGCAGTGGCCTGAGGGTGCTAAAATGGGGCTGGTTTTTTCCAACAGCTCGTTGAAAAGGAGCAGGGAATTTCAGCATTACCTTGCAGGGAGAAAATATGTACACAGCCCTTCACTTTGTACTAATATTTACCCCCAGATCCTGTCACGTCAGGGTGGCTGTGACGATCTCGCCGTCACCCAGACCCAGTGGCCCCACCAGTGCTCTGCAAGTGCTGGTGGAAAAGGAGTCAGAGGGAAGCTGAGGCTCACACCACACCAGAAAATTGGCCCAGGGGCTGGGACAGTGGGCTCACACCCTCACTGCCCTGTGCTCGTGGAGTGCCAAACCCACCCTGTTCCCAAGTGTCCCAGCCCGGGGATGGTGGTCTCCCAAAGGAGCTGGTGGAGATCCAGCTCTGAGAAAGCACCTTGGTGGCCCCAGTGATGTTTTGTGGGCTGGGAGATGGAGGGAAGGAGGAATTTGATAGCTAAGGCATGGCACAGGGTGTGCTGCTGTTCCACTTGCCATGCTCCAGCTCCAGGAAAGCCCCTCCATCCACAGCACGGCCCCAGGGTCCAGAGCTCCTGCCCAGTGCCTGTCACAAGCTGGGGGAATGATGGCCCACCATCCTGGTGCAGGTGTGGGATCAGAGGTGACACATCTGCACCGTGTGTCTGTGTCCTGCTGGCACCTGGTCACAGCTGAGGGGAGGGCCAGGAGGTCCCTGTGGGGGACAGGCAGAAACACAGCTGCAGGGGGGAGATTAGGAAAGAGAATATGCAATAACTGCACTACAGTTTTTAATATGGTTATTGAAACTCCTATGAAACCCCATCCCATGGAAGCTGGCAGTAAGGAGAAGTGCTCCCATGGGTGTGGGATGGCACAGAGAGACAGAGCTTGCAGATTCCCACCAGCTTGAAGGACACAGCCCTTCTTCCTCTCTGTTATCTGCACTAGGATAAGAGCCAGGAGCTCCAGGCTTTGCTGTTTGAACCCCACCCTGGCCACCCTCACCGGTGTGACAGCTTTGGTGGCTCCTTGCTCTGAGCAAAGCCCCCAGGGAGAAGAAAAAAGGCAGGAAAATACCCTCGCAGCCCAGTGGGGCTGACACTGAGCAGGAGCCAGCCCTTCCTTCCGCGCCCGGCTCCTCTTCAGCTGCGCCGGCTGATATGGTTTATCTGAGCAGCGCTGAATGTAAACGCTGTCAGCGCCGGCCGGGATTAATTCCCGGGAGTTTGGCAGCCGAGATGAAATAACAGCGCTGCGTGGGGGGGGAGAAAGGGGGAAGTGCACATCTCAGACTGAAAAATCCTCCCGGTTAATTTACAGCCGGGTTTCTCTTCTCCCAGGCACTCGTGAGAGAGAGCAAAGCCGGGGGCAGAGGGAGGATGGGGAGAGGACCAGGAGCAGGAGGAGGGTTGCTGCGATCCAGGGAGGGGGGAGCATTGTGAACCCACACTTTCGGCACGGGCAGGAGCTGACCCCATGGTGCCAGGGACACGGCGGGGGTGGGGACCACGGCCTGCAGCCCCCAGCCCAACCCAGCCACCCTCAGGACCCCCCGGGTGCCGCTGGAGGAAGCCCCGGGCTGCTCCCGGACTCCTGAACCTCGAGAGGCGGCACCGTGCCGGGACAGGAGCCCCCTCTGCTCCCCGCTGGCCTGGGGGGGCACTCCCAGCCCCTCTCTGACGAGCACCCACTTCCCCCTCCTTGGGGAACAAGCCACCAAAACACCACACTCCCGCTGAATATCCCCATCTCTCCCTAAACAGCAAGAGATCACCCAAGGGCTTTGCTGCTGGGGGTTCCCAGAGTGAAATAGGTGGCACCCTCACTGCTGTTTATTACAAATCCATTTCATTAATTGAGAAATGTATATTCTTTAAGGGAAAGCTTTGGAAAACTGCCCCACAGAAGCTGTTGTTTCGAGGCTGATGTTCCAAACAGATCCTGAAATAAAATAATCATTGGGCTCTGCCACATTGCTGTGGTTTGTATTTATACAGGAGAGGGATTGGGTTTGAGGATGCTTTTCTAAGGAATAGTGTGGTTTTCATTTACTTTCTTTGCACATTTAAGTAAATAATCACAAATGCTTTCACTTATTTTCATTGTTTTCTTTGTAGAGGATTGGCTGGACTAAAAGCCCAGCAGTGCACGGGCAGATAAATTGATTTATTTTGAACTTAGGAAAGCCCATGCCCCATCTGTCTGTCAAGAGCTTTGCAGCCAGCAAATTATGATTATACTCAGGATTTAATATATTTTTATATATTTTATATCTACCAACATAAAATGTAGTCCCTGGCCTGCATCTGCCAGGGCACTGGGTGACATCCACACCAGGTCGAGAGGTGAAGAGAGGGTGCAAAACACAGGAAGCAGATCCTGGAAATGGATTTCCATCAGTTTTGGGAACTCAATGTAAAAATAATCCTCATGGTGGTGGCTGAGTAGGAGGTCAGTGAGACAGTGCTTGTTCCCTGCTACAGGAAAACCTCCTTGTGCCATGCTTCCCTTTAGGCTCAGGGGCTGGCAGAGAGTTTGGGGTGATGAGAGAAAGGGTTACCTGCAGGGCAGAGAGTTTGGGGTGAGGAGAGAAAGGGTCACCTGCAGGGCAGAGAGTTTGGGGTGATGAGAGAAAGGGTCACCTGCAGGGCAGAGAGTTTGGGGTGATGAGAGAAAGGGTTGTCTGCAGGGCAGAGAGTTTGGGGTGATAAGAGAAAGGGTTACCTGCAGGGCAGAGAGTTTGGGGTGATAAGAGAAAGGGTCACCTGCAGGGCTGGGGTGTCTGCAGAGGTGCTGTGCCTACAGGTTCTGGGGTGCCCATGCAGAGAAGGGGTTCCAGCAGACATGTGGGGGCTGTGTCTGTCTTGGCAGTCCAGCCGTGCTCCCTACCAAGCCCCCATCTCCCCTGGGACGCTGAGGGCCCCCCGGCCCCCCCAGCCAAGAGGGGCTGATGGGGCTCTGCCCCCCGCCCCAGCCCCGCTGCTGGACGCAGCTTTGCCCGGCAGGCGCGGAGCCTCTCCGGAGCAGGCAGGTAAACACCTCGCTGAGCCTCTGCTCAGCCAGCCGTGCAGCCGAGCCCCGCGCACCGGCTGGCAGAAGGAGCGCTGGGAATGCTGGATAAATAGCAGCGGGCGAGGAGGATCGCTTCTCAAAGGTCAGCGCTTCCTCCGCGCGGCTGTGAACTCGCCCACTTCGATCCCTGCTCCTCTCCAGGGAGCATCCTCTGCCCCAGCCCGCTCCCCAGGGCCGGGGGAGAAACGGGTCCCCACCAAGCCAAGCTGTTCCCAGCTTTGTCATCTGGCTGGGCAGTCACTGGAAGGAAAATTCCCAAGGCTGGACTATCCTAGGTTATTTCACAGAGTCACAGAATCACAGGATTTGCTGAGTTGAGGGAGCAGGCAGCTCCCAGCCTCCTGCCCTTTCCTGCTCCACTAAATCACTCGAGAGTCCTCCCAAGTGTTTATTCTTTGAGAAAGCAATAAAAGAGGAGGAAACCCCAGAAGACAAACTCCCACCAGCCTGCCTTTGATTACATTTGATATTGTTTTATTTCTTAATGCTTTCCCACTGCAGGCTGGCTGAGGAGGGAGGGAGGGGGGCTGGAGGGCAGGAGGAGACAGTGCTTGAAAGAGGTAAATATACAAATTTTCCCACTGATCTCTGTGCCTTGGGGGGGCTCAGTCAGGATCTGAGGGTAACAGTGGCTCTGAGGATGGCTGTTGGGGTCCCCCAGTTGCCCGGGCTGTGAATTTGGGGTGAGCAGGAGCATCCCTGTCTCTGCTGGGGTTCCAGGGCATGGGGGCTGCTGAGAGCACGGCACGGGTGGGCAGTGGGTGCTGGTCCCCATGTCCCAGCCCCTCGATGGCTGAGGCAGAGGAGGAGCAGGGCCAGGCAGGTGAGAATGACACCACAAGCTCCACCTGCCACACAGCCGGGTGGCACCGCCGCCACCAACCCTGTGATGCCGATGGGAAGACCTTGGAGGAGCTTTTCGTGTGCTCTGCCCTCCCAGAACGCGACCTGAGCTCCCGATTTGCCCGACAGGAAAAACTTCTCCCGTCTTTGCACGGAGCACCGGGAGCCTCGTTGTCCCCAGGGCTCCTCGTGTCCTCAGGGGTGACAGCTGTGACACCCGGCGTGGCACCAGCAGACAGTGCCGGGAAGGGGGTGAAAGGGAAGGGAGCGCTGAGGATGGCAGAGGCTGAGCATCCCCTGCTGCTGCTGGAATAGCTTCCACCCCGCTCGGAGCGCGGCCACGGCCTGGCCTCTGCCGTTCGCAGCGGGAACAGCAGCGCGGCGCATCAGCTGCGGGGCCGGGCCTGGCACAGCCCCCGCAGGGGCTCTGCTGGCTGCCGGAGGGCCCGGGGGATGGTGGCAGCAGCGACACGCGTTTTGAAACCCTGACGGAGGTGAGACCGCGTGGGAACGGGACACGGAGAGTCCGAACCGGTGGTGAGGGAGGGGGCACGGTGTGTCCCCTCCATGCAGGTTTTTCCCCCAGGTGTGTCCCGAGAGAGCAGGGGATGAAGGGATGGGGTGTCCAGAGGGGTTGTGGGGACACAAACCAAACCCATCTGCCTTCGTGTGGGAGCAGCTCATGACAACCAGAGGGGTCTCACACCCATATGGAGGCTCACAAAAAGCCAATAATGGGGAAAAGAATCCTGGAGAACCTGGACATTTAAGGAAGAAGTTGGAAAGACTAGAAAACCTTGGACTGCAGCCTTGGGATGGGAGTTTGGAGTTTTACAACACAAAAACTCTGTGGCTGTGGAAACTGGGATCTTATGTCCCAAGCATCCTTGTGATGCTTCCTCTGAAAAGTCACTGGAGCTGATGCAAAGCTCCTGGAGCTCCTCTGCAGGTGGGGGCCCATCCAAAACACCATTCTCCCAGTTCCATCCAGTTCCAGCACATCCCATAATACTGGGCCTTTCCCCTTGTGCCCCCCAGCCAGGGCTGGAGGTTTCTGGTGAGGGGGAGGATCAAACCCACAGGATGCACAGCTCCTTTTCCACAGGGAGCAGGAGCCTCTTAGCTCCACCAGCTCTACCAAAACATGACAAAGGGGTGGAAGCCACATGTCACAGCCTCACTGGCACCTGGGTTTGTTCAGCAGCATCCTTGGGAAGAAAAACTAGCTGCCATGCCTTCTTACAACACACCTGAATAGCAACAGAATCATAGAATGGTTTGGGTTGGAAGGGACCACAAATCTCATCTGCTGCTACAGGGTACAATGCCAAGGAAAGCAGGGCTCAGTTTGCCCCTGAAAATCCTCTCTTAAATCCCTGAAAACTTCCCTACTGTGGCTTCTAGAGAAGCCTGATGCTGCGCAGATCTCCTGCAATGCTCCTCCACACCAAAGGACAGGACCTGCCCCAGCAGCAGCCCCCTCCCAGCCTTGGGTGGGCAGTGAGCAGCAGGACCTTGCAGGCTCTGGGCTGCTGGGGACAGATCCCACCCTGGAGGGTTTCATGGCATAAGAGGGAGGAATGTCCCTTGTTGAGATATCCCAGCCCTGGGCCCAGCACATCACTCTGGGGGCTTCCAGGATGGTCTCCCAACACTGGGATACACAGTGCTGTGTCCCCTCCCTGCTTCCCCTGGAATACAGACCAGCCAGAACACTTCTGGCCAGGCTGTGGAGCCGTTTGCTCCAAAAAAGGGAAGTTCCCTGCAGAGCGTCTCCCCGGCAGTGACGCAACACCGTCCTTGCTGCCTTGGGGTTTTTCAGTCATTTCTTCTGCTTCCTTATTGCTCAATGCTCAGGAGGGTTGGCACAGGTGGCAGTCACACTCCTCTCTTCCCCTCAGTGAGCTTTGCCATCCCACCTGGCTCCTCTGTGGAAAGATGTTCCACAGCTCACCAGCCTGGAGCAGATGCCCAAGGCAGGGCCGCGGCAGTGACAGTTTTTGTCAGCCATTGTTTATCCCACCCAAAGGTTGCTTGGTCCCTTCCCAAATGCAGGGAGAAGACCTGGCACCCTGGCACAGGTCTCTGCTTGCCACCTGCACCTCACCCTTTGCTCACCCCTGAGTCATGGGCAGGGAACACCCCCGGCCCCTGGCCCTGCCCACGTCGGGGTGTCTGTGCCCAGACACCCACCCAGCACCTGCCGGCTCTCCCTTCTCCGCCCGCTTCAAGCCACAGCTTCAAAGGGGCCGGCAGGAACCAAAGGCTTCCTCCACCCTCCTTTCTACCAGGAACCAGGAGCAGATTTGCTGAGCATGAAGCCATGGAAGGTGGAGGGCTGATGAGAGCACGAGCTCAGCACCCCAACAGGCATCACTGAACCCAGGCTGCACCACCCAAGGTCAGGTTTAGCACAGTGGGTGTGCAGGTAAAAGAAATACAAGGGGAAATTGTAGTTTTGGATAGCAAGGCATAAAATTCCTGGTCTTGCCTGGTCACAGCTGTAAATTCAGGAGGTGCTCACCTGGAACCTGTAACCAGTTGCGAATCAGGAATTTATTTTGTGGCAAAATCCAGGGTATATTGTCCTGTATAGACCCCTCAGCAATACTGCCATACCAAACCCAATCTGCCAAGGTCTCTCCACAGCCCCCTGCCAGCATCGAGTCTCCCCCTCAGGGTGGAGAGGAGCTGCATGTGAGGCTGTTGTGGAAGAAGCACAACCCAAAGCTGCTGGTGATGGAGCAGGTGCAGGTCCCGAGGGGCTGAGCTCTGCCAGCCCGGGATGAGTCAGGCTGTGAAAGCCGCCAGGACCGGCCCTGTGGCCGCTGCCCCAGCCCGGCTGTGCCTCACCGTGGCCAGCTTGGCCAGCAGGGCATGCCCGGGCCTGCAGAGCCCTCGGGGCTGTGCCAGCCTGCACCGTGCCTGCCATGCTGCTGGCACCCCAGAGTGCCCGTGCCTTGGATGTGGGGCCAGGGGGCCATGCCTTAGAGTCCCCATGGTGGCCAGTTCTACTGGGGATTGATCCCAATAATCACCAGTCCTAATACTGAGCAGTTCTCCTGGTGACCAGCCCTGATGGTGAGTGGTCATAACAGTGACCAATCCTAAGAGTGGCTGATCCCAGCACTGACCAGTCCTAACAGAGACCTGTCCTAACGGTGCCTAGTTCTTATAGCAGCTGGTCCCAACAAAGCCCAGTCCTAATAGTCACCAATTCTTATCCTGAGCAGTCCTAATTGGGACCGTTTGTAGTAATGACCACTTCTAATGGTTACTCGTCCTAAAATAACGGCTCCTAAGAGTGGCCAGTTCTAATAGCGACCAGAGCTTATGGTGACTGGTTGTAATAGCGTCCCGTCCTATTAGTGACCAGTTCTTATAGCGGCTGGTCCCGATAGCGCCCAGCTGACGGCGCCGGTACCGGCGGTGCCGGCTCCCGGGGCCGCGGGGCAGAGAGAGCCGGGGCGGCCGCAGGGGCTCATTCCCCACGGAGATTCCCCACAGATGGGGTCGGTGCTCGGCGGGACCGGCACTGTCACCCAGGGACACCGAGGGGCTGCGGGACCCGCGCGTGGGGCGCGGGCAGACCCCGGGAGGAGACCCCGCCCCGGGCCACGCCCCCTCCTGGCCACGCCCCGACCACGCCCCGAGCCACGCCCGGCCCAGGTGGAGGCGGCGGCGGCTGCCGCGGGACCGGCTCCGGGAGTGGCGCCGGGGGCAGGACCGGGACCGGGCCGAGGTGAGCGGGGCCGAGCAGGGAAGCAGAGCGGGGCGGGGGTCCCGGTGCCTCCGCGCCGCCTCGCTCCGTGACCGCCCGGTTTGTTGCTGCTTTGTGAGCGCCGCGTCCCGCCAGCTTCCTCCTCCGCCCCGCTCCTCCTGCCCGGCCCGGCTCGGCCCCGGCCCCGCGGGGCTGGCCGGGCGCTGCCCCTGCCCACCCCGAACCCTTTTGCGGGGCAGGGGTCGCGACGCGGATCCCGCAGCCCGGGGCCGTGCCCCGCGCCCTGCCCGGCGCCTCCAGGGCGGGCACCGCACGGATGGCGGGGGCCGGGCTCTTCCTCCTCCTCCTCCTCTCCATCACAGGGGGAAGTCGGTGCTTGACCCGGCGGGGTGACCCGGCCGGAGGGAGAGCCCTGCCCGCTCCCCGGCCGAGGCAGGGAGGAAAGCTCTAACCTACTTTCTGGCGCCGATGGGCCGATAAAGCAGGCGGGCGGGTGGTTTTTGTTCGTGTTTGCTGCTTTCCCCCCTCCCCAGGTGAGCGGAGCTGGCAGCGCCCTTCAGGAGCGGCAGCAGCCTCGGCGCCGCAGGTGGGCAGCGCAGGGTCCCGGTCCCTGACCCCGAGCATCCTCCGGGCTTTGTTGTTGTAGCTGGTTTGGGGTTTGGTTCAGGGCTCTGGGACGCTCGCACGTGTGCCTGGAGTGGCGAGTGCTGCCCCCAGCCCTCTGCAGGCGAACAAAACCCGCACAGAGCGGGGGCTCGGGTCATCCTCCGTCCGTGTGCCCGTCCCGCCGGGAGCCGAGGGATGCTATGCGTGGATGTTTTACTCAGATTTTTGGTGTTGGTGCCCCAGGTTTGGGACAGAGGCGCTAGGCTGAGCTCTACCCATCCTGCCCTGCCTTGCTGCCAGGCCAGCAGCACCGGGCAGAGACGGTCCTGCCAGGCTTCCTGGAGCCAGGTGTGGTGCCCACGGTGATCTGGGACCCTGCAGCTCTCGCTCAGCCCCCCAGGCCCACGTTCTGCAGGGGAAGGGGACCTGAGAGGCTGCATTGTCGCTGCTGGGTCCCTGTGGCAAGAGGAAGTGTCCACCTTCTTCCCCAGCGTGGCGTCATCCTTCTGGCCACGAGGAGCCAGGACATTCTCCTTGCACGTTCCCAGCCCCTGGAGGGTCGCTCTGGGGATTTCCAGGGTGAACTCATCGTGCTGCTGCTGTCCTGGGCACACAGCCTCTGAGCCAGCTGGGGAACTGGGGAGTGCACCCCAGCACAGTGCCATGGCTGGGCAAGGAAATGCTGCCCACTCTGCTCAGTCCAGTGCACCCTCTGAAGCAGCATCCTTTGGCTCCTGCCTTTTCCCCAAGTGGGAATAACCAGCTTGGAATTGTCCCACTTCCAAAATGAGCTGGAGGGTTCAACTGCAGCTGAGCCTGGGAGAAACCAGAGCTGCCTCTGCCTGTGCTATCCTGGTCAGCTCTGGCTTCACTGTGGTTTCTGCGGCTCGCAGCTGCTGCACCCGGGCTCTGCCTTTCCCAGCTCCTTCGCACTTAATGGGGTGATCAGCACCTTTTGTTGCTTGCTCATGTGGGGGGCGGCTTCTGCCAGCCCTGCTCTCGTTTGCTGTGGAGCAGTGACCGTCTACCACTTCCCTGTCGTGGGGGTTCTCTGGCACCGCTGCAGCTGCGCTGGGGCACCTGGAGGTGCTGCAAGCCCCGGAGTGAGAAAAAGCAAACCACAGAGTGGGGTTTGACACCTCAACAGATCCCTGATGTAAATTCTACGAGACGGGGCCGAGCTCGGGGCCGGCTCTCCGATGCACGTGTGGGTGCTGGGTGTGAGAGCGGCGCTGCCGGAGCGGGGCGGCAGAACAATGGATGCCTTTGGATGCTGGGAGAGCGGCTCGGGGCTGGGGATGCGGGGCACGGAGCCGTGAATCCGGTGGGGAAGGGACTGCCTGGGTTGCCTCAGGGGAAATGCACTCGCTGGGATGCGCTGGGGGACCTGGGGAATGTGGGCTGTGTTTGGGCTGGGATGTGCCTGTCCTCTGGGTCTGTGTTTTGTTCTCGGATGCTGCTCCTGTTTAGCTCTTACAGTGAAGCTGAGGGATCCCCAAATACATCCTTATTCCTTCCCTTAGGCTGTTCTTGAGCTGAAAACAGCCCTTGGGAACAAGCCAGGAATCAGAGCAGAGCCCAATACCGAAGAAAGCAGGAGACAGGTGCTGGAGACCCAGCTCTGCTGGGGGAGTTGCAGAGCTGCCCAGACCAACGGGGGCTTGTGAGGCATTTCCACATTTCCCGTGGGCATTGGGAGTCCTGCAGGGACCTGACCTGGAGGAGCGAGTGCAGGCAGGCTTGGTGCTGTCAGGGGCTCAGCACTGAAAGAGTCAATTAGTCAAAGCTGAAAATTAATTACTGAAATTTCTATGAGCCCACAAGCGATGGGATCATGAACTCTCCTCCTCTTGAGGAGCTTTTTACCTAATGACTTTTGGTTTCTGCTGTCCTGCCGGGCTGTGATATGTCTGATAACACAACAAGCTCCCAGCGGGGGTGGGCACAGTCCCTTTCAATTACAGGGATTCAGGAGTTATGGTCATTTGGGAGCATGCAGTGCTTTGAGTTATGGTCATTTCCTGGCCTCCGAGCCAGCCTGGAGAGCTCTGTGTGTGCTGGTGCCTATGAGGAAACCCTAGGCACTGGTCCCCTTTTTCCCACTTATTCCCTGTTACTTAAAAAAAAAAAAAAAAAAAAACAAAAACAAAAAAACCCACACCAAAACACAAAACCACCACAACAAAAACCCCCAGTTGTTTGTGTTTGCTCTCTTAATGAGGTATTTAAGGTGGAGAATGGACCCAGCCTGCTCTCTGCTTGCTCACCACACAGAACCCCTGTGTCCCCCTCATCCTTGGGACTCACACTGCAGGGTGCCTGTCCTGTTAGCTGAGCACAGGACAGGGGCAACCCCCAAATAACTGCTCTGGGAGGGCAGGGGAGCAAATATTGACGGGGCTTGCATGTGAGGGCTTCCTCCTCCACCATCATCCTCCAGGAACTTAAAGCTGGGAGAGCTTTGTGGGTTTCAATGGAGAAGGAACCAGCTCCCTGCCTGTGGAGCAGCAGCAGGGTGGGGAGACAGGGAGCCTTACTGTATTGCAGTGCCTCAGTTTCCCCACTTATGAAATGAAAGGAGTCAGGAAGCACAGAGGAGTCCAGTGAAACTGCAGCTTGTGCAGCCTCGAGAGGAGGGATGATGCTGTGGCTGTGCCTGGGGGCAGGGGGTGCACAGCTATAAACCAACCCACTTGATGCTGTGCTGCCAGGGGCAGGAGGGAGCAGGACAGTGCCCAGGGATGCTCCCTGGCCTTTTTCCAAGCTGCTGACATTGGATGGGAGGAAGAAACCCACCAGTGTGGAGGGCACATGGTCTCTGTGCTGAATGTCCAGCCCTGTGAGGAGCCATTCAGGTGGGTGGTGTGTGGTGACTCAGTGGATGCTCCTGCCTTACAGCCATCCCACAGGACCATCCCTCCCCTCTGCAGGCACCTTTTTCAGCTGCTGCAGCTCCGAGGACAATGGAGCCCTCCTCGAGCAGCCTCTGTTGGTTTGTGTGTTACTGATTTAATGCTTAAAAGTAATATTTCCTGATGTAATTCCTCTGGTCTGACAAACCCACTTGGGGCAGAAGAGATGTGGCTGGTGTCCCCCAGGATGCCCAGTGTGCCAGTGCCCCCTCCCTGTGCTCCACTCCCCGTGTGTCATGCTGCAGCTTGTGCTGGGGGTCTGATATCATTATTCCTGTAATTTGCTGGCCTGCAGGAACTCCTGGCAGGGCTGGGAGTGACCTCCTGTTACGTGTGAGCCCAAAGGCTGCTCTGTGCCCGTGGGCAGCCACAGAGGATCCCCAACCCTTGGTGTGTCCTGCCTGGCCTCAGCTCCTCCGTGGAATGAGCAGGGACATGTCACCAGGGCTGTGCTGTTGTCATATGGCTTTTCCAAGGGTGATCCCATAACCAGTCACCTCTTGTACGTGGTGACTTAACCCAGTCCAAGCTCTCCTGGGGAGGACGTGGAGGTGGCCCCTTAAAAAGCAGCATCTCCAGCCCCTGCACTGGGCTGCGTGCCTTCCCTGGGGGTGCAGCATCCCAGGGGGTGGGAGAGCAGGCAGGAGGAGGATGAAGATGGTTGAGGAGACCCCACCTCCAGCTCTTGGCAGCTGAGAGGCTGCAGAGTGCCTGGCTGGCACAGGTCCACGGAGATGCTGTGGTGGGAAGAGCATCACATTCCATAGGTAGCAGTGAGTGTAGGATTCCCTGTGGCAGGCTTGCACCCTGTTGGATGGGGATGAGCTGTTCCCAGTTGAGCTTTCCTCTGCAGGGTGTGGGTCTGGGAGCTTCAGCCTCCTGCAATCAGGAGTGAAAGGAAGGAAGCCGAGGAGTGGCCCACCCACGCTCAGCTGCTGCTGCTTGGGGGGAGGGAGGAGCAGCTTCCCCCAGTTTTCCTGAGCCCAAGGAGCACTGAGGCTTACTGGGGCGTGTGGGGGACAGCCTCCAGCCCCCTGCCAGCAGAGGTGTCACCATCCACAGCCCAAAGGAACACCGCAAGGTCCTTTCCCCCTCTCCTCAGGGAGCTGCTGGCCCTGGAATGGGAAAGAAGGAGGCTGCTGGTGTTTAGCACAGGGGCTGTCAGGGCGAGCAGCACTTTGTACAAGCCTTGGAAGGGCTGTGCTGAGATAAGGAGTCTGTTCCCAGAGATAGGGAGCTGCAGCCAGGGGGGCTCCTCCTGCCTCCAGCCCAGGGCTCATCTTGTCCCTGAGATGAGCCAAATTCCTGCACAAGGCTGAGCAGCACCTCCCACTGCTGCATCCCACATCCCACACAGCATGGGGACGGTCAGAGCTCAGGACAAGGGAACCCTCTGTAAATATGGGGCATTTCTGCCAGCCTGTGCTGCTCTGGGTGGCTCAGTGGGCTCTGAAACAGGCAGCAGGGCACTGGGGAAGCCTGCAAGCCCAGCCAGAGCCCTGGCACCGAGAATGAGTGGAAGAATGAGTGTTCAGCAGAAGGACCAGAGGGAGGAGTGTCCCCTCCAGCCCCACTGACCTTTCATACAAAGAATTTTGCTTCAAGGAAGGAAGTGGGAGTGAACTCAGTAATGACCTGCAGCATGGGGATGGCAGGCACATGGCCTGCAGGCTGGCTGTCCCCTTCCCTTGGGTGAATATCACCTGGGACCCCTCAGCCCCTTCCAGAAGGTGCAGCCAGGGCTGAAACACTTGCACCATCATGTCTGTGCACTCTGTGTTTAAGCCAAGCTAATAAGGAATTGGCGTAGATTTGAGTAATTAATCAGTTCTTAGATAAAACCAAATTAAATCAATCCTAGTAGGCTGGGGAAAAATGGAAAAGAGCTTTCCTTGTGCGTGCTGTGACCCTGCCTGTGGAGCAGCTGACCCCTCTGCACATTGGCCAGTGGAGCTGCTTCCCTGGCTCCCAGTGGAGACTTTGGCCCTTTGCTCTCCCTGAAGCCGTTGGGTTGAGTCGAAGTCTCCCCGTGCATGTTCCTCACCAGCCCTGAGCTCCAGCCTGAGGAAGGGAGAGTGGGCTGGGGGTCCCCTTGTGCAGCCACAGCCCCTCCAGCAGCAGCCACCACGCTGGTGTGCCTTGGCAGGAGGCAGAGGATGGGTTTGTGCAGGGCTGCCTGGTTGGGGTTGTGCTGTCAGGGTGCGTGGATCCCGGGGAGGTGGGAGGTGTGGGGTGGGTGGCAGTGGCACAGAAGGACCCCAGCCCACCGGGGCTTGGGGAAGCTTTTGGGTGTCAGCACTTGCTCTGCTGGGGTGGGTGAGGGTTGTACTGGTATTAATTAACGTGGGAAATGAGCTGTGGCTGGGATGTGGGAAATCCTGCACGTGGCTTTTTCCCCCGGCTCCCAGGCATTACAGGCAAATCCTTCCCTCTCCGTGCCGACAGGGATGGCGTCACCCAGGGCTGCCGGGGAGCCCAGGGCCACATTCCCGGCGCTGCAGCCCTTGCAGCAGGGCAGCCCAGGCCTGGCTGCTGCGAGTGCCCCGCTCCCGTGTCCCTCCCCGCGGGCAGGGCTTATCGGCGGCCCCGCGCAGCTGCCCCGCCTGCCGTGCTCTATCTCCCCGGCCGCTTTCCTTCCTGCTGGGGCGTGCCGTGTTCCTAGCCCGCCCGGGCTCAGCAAACCTGCTGCCATTGCCCAATGTCCTTCCCGACAGAGGAAAATGGGAGAGGATGTTCTAATGGTGGCGTGGGTGAGGTGTGTGCTGGCTGCCTGCATGCCGCGGGATCAGATGGGATCTCAGCACCCATCCGTACCCCATCTTCCTACCCCAGCCATCATGGAGATATGGATTTAAGCCCCTGTGGGTGTCCATGCTGACCCTGTGGCTCAGTGATGAGGGAGAGGGCAGCTAACCAGAACCTCTGAAGTACAGAGGGCCTCTCTCAAGACTCAGAGCAAAATCCTGCATCTGGCAGTTTTGCCATCCAGTTCCGTTGTGACAGGGTTGGGACAAGTGGGGAAAAAGATGGAGTGTTTTTCTCTTTTTTCTCCAATAATATGCTTTTATTTCAAGAGCTGTTTGTGCTTTGGCTCCTTTTCTCCAGAACTGAAACTTGAGACTGCAAAATGGTAAAAAACTTTTAGAAAGGGAGCAAAAGCAGAGAAGCTGCTGGGTGTGTGCTCGGGTGTGAGTCCACAGGAGCTCGATGCTCAGAGTAGTTGCACAAATTGAGTTTCCTATCCAGAGCTCTCAATAACTGGGGGCACCTTTTAACACGGCTCCAGCCTGGAGAGAGGTCTTTAACACGCTTGTGAATCATTTATGGGCAGCAGCAGCAGCAGCTCTGCCTAATGGCTCTTGGGTGCCAGCTGTGGTGGAGGCTGCGGGGCTGTTTGGGGGCTCTGTGGCATGGCTGGCCCCTTTCTCACTGCCCTGTGGAGGTGGAGAGGAAGAGCTGGGGCTCATCGTGCTCAGGGTTAGGGTTATGGCTATGATGGGTGCTCATGGGGGTCCCACTCCCTGCCCCACAGCCTTGGGTGGCTCAGAGCTGCCTTCTCCTCCAGCTGAACGGTGCCAGCCAGAGACACTGTTATTCCAGTAATGTGCCTTCCCCCAGTGCCAGCAAGCCCAGGGAGAGAGGTCCCAATCCATCTCCAAGCATCCATGGACCCACTGCATACACCCCCCTCCAACCAGGGCTGCTCTGGAGGGTTGTCTCTGCTATCTTATGATATGGCTGTGCTTGGCTGTCCCAGTTCTGCTCACCTGGCCTTGCTGATGGTCCCTTTGTGTTGCTTGGACCATCCCAGCGTGTCCTGCAGTGATGCTTTGTATGAACCACATCATTTTCTCCATCACTTTCTTCCTTGGCTGTGCTTCCTCTGGTCAGTGCTTGTTGTGATTTGCCCTGGGGCTGGGAGCCAGCCCTAGTCACCTTCCTTGTGCCTTTTTTGGTTGAAGGCTCAAACCCTGTCCCAGTTGCTCCCCAGTGACCCCAGCACATTTGTCCTCTTGGGAAAGGGTGGGGCCTTCACCCCCTGTTGCTGTTGGAGCACAGTCTGTGTTCCTCGCTGCTGGATGTCAGGCTTTGGTGACCTTCAGTGGTCAAGAGCTTTGGGAAGGGAGAAGGTGATAATGGGGCATCTCTTCTTACCAACCAGACCAGGTGGTCCTCCCTCTACACCCTGCCCATTTTTTGCTCTCTGTGGGTCAACAATGGCTGCAGCCCCAGTGCATGGAGATCTTTTCCATCCTGAAGTGACAAGGTGCTGCCCCCAGGACTTTTCTTCCAGCCCAAAGCACAGCTTCTACCAAAGTCAGGATGTGCTTGTGGCTGCCAAGTCCCATGCCTGTCACCCCTTGCTGCTGTGACCTGCCTTGACCCCACAACGGGGCATGTGCTCAGCCATGCCCCCACGTCAGCTCCGCATGTCGCTCTCACTTCCTTTTTCTGTCCCCAGGACAAAGGCAGCACGTCCACCCTGAGTGTCTGAGGACTGGGCTGAGGCTCCCTGGGGACCTGCAGCTGAGCTGTGCCCTGTGATGGGGCAGCTGATGCCAGGGCTGCCAGGCAGGGAGCCATGCTCCTGGTGGCAGAGCCCGCCGTGCCGGGGCTGGGGGTGACAGGGACCTGGGGCTGCAGGGGATCTAAGGGCCAAGCTCGTGGCAGGCTGTGTCTGGATGGAGGCACCGTCTGGGCCATTCCCACACTGAGCACACCAGCTCCAGAGGGCTTTGGGTGCCAGCACCAGGCACGTGGGGAGCAGGAAAACACTTCCCAGCACCGTCCACTGGGGATTTCTCCACCTGGCACGGGTTAAGGCTCCTGGTGCCTCAGGATCTGTGCTCCTGTTGGCTGCTGCCTCCAGCCTGTGTGGCAAAGGAGCCTTGAGGCCTCGGGGTCCTTTGCCCTCCTCTCCCTCCCACTCAACGCCGAATGTGCCGATGCACAGAGCGTGACAAGCGCTGGGGCCACGCCGTGTGACCGTGACGGGGCAGCAGGTGCCGCCGGGCTGTGCCAGCTCCCCGGCACTGAGTCACCTCAGGGAACCCAGTCCAGCCCTCCACCCCCTGCGTGGGGAGCTGTGGGAAGCAAGACCAGGATTTTAAACATGCTGTAAACCTGCTTTGCTGGGAAGCACAGAGGTGTGATGGGAGCAGTTGGGGATGGGGTTTTGGAATGGGGGTGTAAGAGTGGGGCTGTGTAAGAGTTTGGCTCCAATTTCTGTGCTTCAGGTTGTGCTGGTTCTCACCACTTGAGCCATTCTCCAGAGCTGGAGAAGGATGAGGGTGCCCTGGGACTGCTCTGACCCCAGCATGTTCCCATTCCTGGCTCTCCAGAGCAGCTGCCATCTCGGGCTCATTGCTGGCTGCCCTGCGAGGAAAACAAACAGAGTCTCCAGCTCACCAGTGGGACAGAAAGTTTTACTTGCTGGGGGCTGGCACTCTCCCAGTTTAGCAGCTATGAAATACCCAGTGAGGCACTCATGCTCCATGCCTGCTCTTCCTGGGTGTCTTGCTTCCCAAGAGCTTTGCCTGGCAGCAGGGAAAACCTCCCTGCCTGCCCCATGCAATTCCCTGCCGTGGAGCACTGCTGTAAATGGGGCTTTTCCTCCCGCTGCCCTGTGCCAGCGGCTGATCCCTGTCCCTGCTGTCCAGCCACCTGCAGCCTGTCCCCAAGGTCTAGGGGACACTGAGCTCAGCTCTCCTTCTGCCAGGATGCTCCTGCAGCCCTTGCCTGCTTTCCCATGCATGGTTTTTCATCACAGCCTCTCCCTGCAGGAGGAATTTGGCCGTGTCCCGGGGCTCCCGTGCGTGAAGGACGGAGGCAGAGGAAGGCTGCCGTGGGTGTTTGCCATCACTGCACAGGATCCCTGTCACTCTTATGAGGTGAGGAGACTCATGGGGACCAGCACTGGCTGAGCCCCCAGGGGAAATTTAGGAGTTGATTGCTCCCAGCTTTGGTGCTGGAGAGGGAGCCCAGCACCAATTTTAATGCAGGAGCAGAAGGCTATCACAGGCCCAGGAGCTGATGGAGGGCAGCAATTCCAGCTAGGGCTGCCAACTCCAGGCTTTCCCATCCCTGGGGAGCTGGTTTGGGACTCCTGCATCCCCATGAAGCTGATCCCTTGGGCACCCCATGCTCCTTAAGCCAGGCTTTGCTTGTGGTGTGGTCTAAGGGGAGGATCGTGTTTGGGACTCCAAGTGCTAAGAGAGCTGCAAAGTGTCCCTGTCCCTGACTCTTCCTTTGGGAATGGGCTGCCAATGGGATCCCGTTGGAGAGGGAGCTGGAGGGATCTCCATCACTCATCTGGTTGCTCAAGTGATGTTGCCTAAGGAGAGCAGAGCTGTAGGAGTCTGGTCATTGGGATCTTGGACAGGAAGAGGAATCAGGCCTGTGGATCAAGCTGGCATTTTGCAGCCAGTGGCACTGTGCAGACGTGGCAGGTGACACCATTCCCATGGCCATGGCTGTGCTGAGGGACAAGAGATGTATGTGAGACCTGTGTGAGTCCTCTGGGCACTGGCACATGGTCAGGGAGGACAGGAAGAGGTCAGAGAGGGCTGTGCCTCCCCTTTGATTGTCCCCGTAGTCCCTAATAGGATCTGGGACTTGTTCTCTTGCACTCGGATGGAATTACTTTTCCTGCAAAGCCCTGCCTGGTAGAGCTGGCTGCAGGGACCCTTGGGAGGAGATTTCTTGAGGAATTAACCACGTCTTGGCTGTTAAGCTTCCCTCTTCTTGCACATGGTGCCAGGGAGGATTCAGTCTCCCAGCCTGGTGTGTGCATGCACGTGCCAGAGGGGAATATCCTGCATCTCCCCTTCATGGGGCGCCCCAACACATGGTGGGTCCACGTGGGAGCTGTGGTGCATGTGGGGATGTGGATCAGGTGTTTTCAGGCCTTGTGCATCCCCTCCCTTCCCACCCTGCCCAGGCAAGAGGAACTCTTTGCAGACTTCTCCTGTAATCTCCCGTTGGCTCCCTTGCCAGACTGGGAGGGCTGGTGTTCCCATGTGCTGCAGCTGTGTGCCATGGGCCTGGCCAGGGCTTGCTGGGATCCCCCATATTTTCAAGGCACGTGGTCAGGCTCATCCTGGAAGGGTGTGAAACCTGGATATCCCACAGGCATGTGCTGGGATGATGGGGATGGTCACTGTTCCATCCCTGCCCTGCTCCAAGCAGGTGAAGGGGTGGTGTCGGTGACCCTTGGGGACTGTGAGTGAGTGGTTAATATAAGCCTTCCTGTCCAGCCAAACTCAGGGGTGGAATGTGGGTTTTGGGGATGCAGCAGCTGGGTTCATGATGGCAAGGTCTCACCAGCACAGCCAGGGACACGGGGGGCTCAGTCTGGCAACATCTCACTGGTGAGGCCCCATCTCCTACTGGCACCCAGCCTTTCCTCACACACAAGCTCCTGGGGGAGTACCTCTGTCCACGTGGCTGACTCCCTGCCCTCTGCCAGCCTGCCGACCCCCACCGGCCCAAGATGTCAGCTGGGGACAAGAACGGGGGCAGCCGCTCCAGCAGCAGCCGCCTGCAGAGCAAGAAGCCCCCCAACCTCTCCATTGTCATCCCCCCCCGGGAGGCGGAGGAGGATGGTGCCCGCAGGGAGGTGAGTGCTGCAGCCGTGTCCGTCCCACGCTGGCCTCGGGGGCTGCCTGCTGCCTCGTGTCCCTAACGCCCTGCTCTCCCGCCAGCCCTCCAAGGTGCCCATCTACCGCAAGAGCAAGAGCCTGCAGGAGCCCCGCCCGGAGCGCCGGCCCGGCTTCCGCCGGCAGACATCCCTGTCCCAGAGCATCCGCAAGTGAGGGAGGGTGGGCTCCAGCCTGGCTGGGTCACTCTGAGGGGCCGTGTCGGGACCTTGTGGGTGCTGGCAGAGGACGTGCGGTGGGGTTGGAGAGTTGTGTCTCAGAAGCGAGTGCAAGAATCACTTTCCTGCACTTTCCTTTGACTCATAGCCAGGTCTAAGCTGCTCTGCTGCAGGCTGGGCTGAGATACTCCAACCACCTGCCAGAGGGAGCACCCGGGTGGAATGGTGGTACCTGGTGTGGGGGACCAGCCGTGTGACAGGTGTGCCCACCATGTGTCCAGGGGCACGGCGCAGTGGTTCGGCGTCAGCAGCGACTGGGAGGGGAAGCGGCAGCAGTGGCAGCGCAAGAGCCTGCAGCACTGCAGCATGAGGTACGGCAAGCTGAAGCCTGCCTATCGTGACATGGAGCTGCCCAGCCAGGAGGCGCCCTCCTTCCAAGCCACCGAGTCGCCCAAGCCCGCCAAGATGCCCAAGGTAGAGCTCGGGGTGAGGGCTGCCGCTCCCAGCCTTGCTCTCCCAGCACTGACACCTCTTCCCTGCCCCAGATCGTGGACCCGCTGGCCAGGGGCCGTCCCTTTCGCCATCCCGACGAGACCGACCGTCCCCACACGCCCCACCACGTCCTGCCCCCGCTCACCCCTGGCGTTGTCTCCTTGGCGTCCTTCAACAGCATCCGCTCGGGCTACGGCCGCCTGCCGCGCAGGAAGAGGGAGTCTGTCGCCCACATGAGCTTCAAGGCGGCCGCAGCCCTGCTCCGTGTGAGTTTTGGGAGTGTGAGGGGGATCATCTTCACAAGCCGGGTTTCAGTTCTGTCCTTCACCCGTCATCTTTGTTTCTTGGCTGTTTGCTTTGCATGGAGACTGCTACCTCTCCAGGATGGGTTTGAGGAAGGAGATTGGCTTTTTTAACCTGAACTCTACTTAAAAGTAGAAGTTTTGGTGAAAAATCGGACAATCTGGGAAAAAAACTTCTGGGTTCCACTGCTTAGGGGCAAGGAAACCCCTCCAGCAATTTTCTTGCTTTTGAGGAGCCCTGGGCAAACCTTGGGGATAGGCTTGTGGGTATGAGACCAGATAAATTCAGAGGTCACTTGTCCTGATGACTAACGTGGCCATGGTCCAGTGTGGATTCTGAAGGGCTAAAGGCAGCACCTTCTGCTGGTTCCTCCCCACACGAGGGGCTATGGTGGCTGATTGGGATTTGATCCTTGCCACTTGGCTTTGGAGAGGGAAGTTCTGAGAAACCTTCAGTGCTGCAAAAACTGAGGGCTTCTGGTTGCTTACCTTCATTTGCTTGTGCTGCCAAAGGGGCGCTCTGTCCTGGAGCCACTGGCTCCCAAGAGAAGGAGCAAGAGGAGCTTCCTGTACCCCAGCTTCATGGATGAGGACATGGTGGATGCTGCTGATACCTTGGACTCGTCCTTCTTTAGTAAGGCAAGCGACATTCCATGCTGGCTGCTGGAGCTGGGGCATGTCCCAGTGCCCTGCAGGGCTCTCAGAAGGACCCCTGCGTTGGCACTCCACCCAGTAGTGACAGTGGCTGCTGTGCCCCAGCCTTGGTGATGGCCCTTGGGTGACAGGGAATGATGTTGCCATCTGGGCACATTTCGTACCCTGCGATGGGCCATCACTGGGATGTCATTGGGGATCACCCACTCCCCCTGGGCAGGGGGTGCTCAGTCAGGGGGCTTCTGACCTATCACTCTTATCCAAGGACAAGTATCCATCCCCTTTCCAGATGGACATGCACGATGAGACATACTCCATGCCCGATGACGTCTTTGAGTCACCTCCTCTATCAGCCACGTACTTACGCATGCACCAGGTGGGGGAGGATGCCAGGGTGTCCCCCGAGGTGGAGCAGCCCACCCTGTGAGTACCAACCCTCAGCAGGTGTTGCTCCCGAGGCTGCCCAGGTGCCCTGCTGCAGGCAGGACAATGTCCCCAGCCACCCCTGACACAGGGACCAGGCACTGCCGTGATGATCCTGGGAGAATGCAGCCAGGAGGTGCTCAGAGCCTCATCTCAGGGCATCCTTGGAACTCTGGCCACGGGGTGTTTCTCAGAAGGTTCTTTTTGGGGGTGTGATGGCTTTCTCCTCTCTCCACAGGCGGGAGGGTGTCCGGCTCACGGCGGTGCCGGGCGGCGCAGGCCCGGCTCCGCGGCGGGGCAGGCGCATCGCCTCCAAAGTGAAGCACTTTGCCTTCGACCGCAAGAAACGCTACTACGGGCTGGGGGTGGTGGGCAAGTGGCTGAACAGGACCTACCGGCGCAGCCTGAGCAGCATCGTGCAGTCCCAGCTGGAGATCACCGACAGCCACCGGTGAGGGGCACCGATGGCACGGGGCACCCCGACTCAGATGTGTGTCCCCCTCAATGCTTGGGGATCAGGGGTTGAGGGACTGCAGTGTGCCTTTGCCTAGCTGTCTTTGACCAGCTCCAGTTTTTGGTCCTGTCCCCTCCAGGCCGTATTTCACATACTGGATCACCTTTGTCCACATTCTCATCACCCTGCTTGTCATCGGCACCTACGGCATCGCCCCCATTGGCTTCGCCCAGCACGTGACGACAGAGTTAGTAAGTTTAAGAGCCATCTTTCAGGGGGGAGTGTAACCACCAGCGTCCCGTGGTGTCATGTCCCTTGCAGCTCCACGTCCCTGCAAGGTCTGGGAGCATCTTGTGGGGCTCCAGTATTTGAGAGGCTCTGTGAAATAGCCAGGGCAAGGGGACGAGCAGCACCACATTGCAGAGGAATATGTGGTGGGAGCAGAGCTGTTCCCCTCTCCTGCCTTGCTGGTGGGACCCAGCAGCCCTTCCTCTTGGATGAAGGGGGTGCTCAGCCCCTTTTGAGTGGAGGGAGATAGAGGTGCACCCCCTCAGCACCTCTGCTCAGCTCTCCTTCAGTGGGAGCTGACCCTGGCCTCTCTTGGCAGGTGCTGAGGAACAAGGGAGTCTACGAGAGTGTCAAGTATATCCAGCAGGAAAACTTCTGGATCGGGCCCAGCTCAGTAAGGATGCTGCCAGACCCTTGGCCTGTGGTCTCACACTCTGCCCTCTGCTTCCCTTCCCTGAGCTGAGGGGGTTCTCTGAGGTGCTCCTCTCCTCAGGGGGACAGAGCTTGACCTCCACAGTCCAGCCTGCTGTCCTGAGCCCCTGGGCCCCATCCCATTGGGACAGATGGCATCATAATGGGATGGTCCTGCCTTCCCTCCACTGGGATGACAGAGACTCATCTCAGGGCATCCTTGGAACTCTGGCCTGCAGAGAGCCCCTGCCCCTGCTAAACTCTCCCTGCAGATGGCTGGAGCGAAGGGAGGTGCTCAAACAAAGCATCCCCTTTCCTGGCATCTCCCTCGCAGATTGACCTGATCCACCTGGGGGCCAAGTTCTCCCCGTGCATCCGGAAGGACCGGCAGGTGGAGCGGCTCATCCAGCGCGAGCGGGAGCGGGAGCGCGGCTCCGGCTGCTGCGTGCAGAACGACAACTCAGGCTGCATCCAGACCCTGCCACAGGACTGCTCGGTGCGTGCCCCTGCCATGGGCACCCCTGGGGAAAGCAGGGGAAACCTGCGCTGCACCGGGGCAGGATGCACGTGGGGTCAGAGCCCTGCTGCATCTCAGTCTCTCCGTGCTCCCTGCAGGAGACACTGGCAACATTCATCAAGTGGCCAGGCAGCAACGCTCCAGCCATGGGCTCGGGAGAGAAGCGAGCCTCGGGGGCTGTGTGTCACCAGGACCCCAGGTAGAAGTAGCAGCTGGGTGGAGGTGGCCCAGTCACCTGGCTCTGTGTGGGACACGGCAGAAGGGGCTGCCTTTCCAGCTTGAATGCCTTGCACCCTCTTGTCTGAGGGGATGAGAGGTTTTTGCACACTGTAGGAGAGTGACAAAGAGGAGGAAATCGGTGGGGAAACTGAGGCGGGGCCTGTCCTAAACACAGGCAGCAGCAGGTGATGTTGTGTTGTGCTTGTCCCTGTCCTGCTGGAATGAGAACATTCACAGGTATCAGTGGGGTTGTCCAACAGTTCTGAGTTCTGCAGAGTTCACCTGCAGAAGCAGCTGCTGTGGGTGTTGTGGGACACCCACTGCTGGGCAGGATCGAGGCAGGTCCCAGAGCTGTGTGCCTGAAGGGGTTACTGGTCTGCAGGGGGGATGTGTTGGGGGGACCCACCTGCCTCACACGCTCCTCCTGCCAGGACATGTGAGGAGCCAGCATCCAACCCACCCCATGTGTGGCCGGATGACATCACCAAGTGGCCGGTAAGAGCCCAGTGCCACCATCTGCTGGTGACTCCACGGTGGCAGTGGCACTGAGCCCGACAGGGGGCTGTAGGGAGAGCCTGGGGCGGGTCTCTGACCCGGGCTCCTTTACCCTCCTGCTTCTAGATCTGCACCTACGAGACCAAAACAAACCACACAGGCTTTGCTCACCTGGACTGTGAGATCAAGGGCAGGCCCTGCTGCATCGGCACCAAGGGCAGGTGGGTCGTGGCAAAGGGGGCACCTGGCTTGGCTCCCCCCTCTGCACTCCTGCCTCGTGTTGTCCCATCAGTGTCCAGAGCTGTACCTGGGGGGAGAGGGAGGTTACAGAGTCTTGAGGGGTGGGAAGCACAGTGGCAGCAGGCTGGGAGCAGAGGGGGATGCTCAGGGGTGTCCTGAGTGTGCCCTGTCCCCAGCGAGCCCCCTCCTGCCCCCTGCCAGCTGCGAGATCACCACGCGGGAGTACTGCGACTTCATGCATGGCTATTTCCACGAGGAGGCAACACTCTGCTCACAGGTGAGCAGGGCCAGGGAGGCGTGGCAGGGCATGTGGGATACAATGCTAGCAGCCATGCTGATGCCAAAGGGCTTTAGAGTATCCTACCAGGAATGGGACGTGGTTGGGATGGGTGTGTGCAGGGGTGATGCAAAGTGCAGGGACTTGCCCAGCTGTTGGCCAGGCTCCTGCTGATGTGCCCACCTTTCTGGTCTGGGGCAGGAGGCACTTTTCCAGCACCACAGCAATGTGGGTGCCCCACACCATCCAGAATCCTCTCAGCTGCCACATGGCATCATTGGCAACCCATCGCTGTGACCCGTCCTTTGCTCCTTGTGGCTCTGGGGACAACCCTGCTGCCTTTGCAGGTGCACTGCCTGGATGAGGTCTGTGGGCTCCTGCCCTTCCTGAACCCGGAGGTCCCTGACCAGTTCTACCGCCTGTGGCTGTCCCTGTTCCTGCATGCTGGGTGAGCCGCAGCCCCCCACATCCCAGGGATGGGGGAACTGGAGTGCCCATTGGGATGGGATGGGAGAGAAGAGGGGAGGGCACTCCCAGACTGGTGGCAGGTGCCTTCAGTGGGGGTGTCTTGTGAGCTGTCTCGTGCCCTGGGGCACTGGGTGGGAGGGCTGGGCAGGGGTCTCTAACACAGGGCCTCTCCCCCAGCATCATCCACTGCCTGGTGTCGGTGACGTTCCAGATGACGGTGCTGCGGGACCTGGAGAAGCTGGCAGGCTGGCATCGCATCTCCATCATCTTCATCCTCAGTGGCATCACGGGCAACCTGGCCAGTGCCATCTTCCTACCCTACAGGGCAGAGGTGAGGGTTTGGGGGCTCTGTTCCAAGCCCTGTCAGCTCCCGGGGATCGAAGGACACCCCTCCATCCCCATCCTGGGCAGAGGTTTGGGGAAGGGGCTGGAGCACAGATTCTCACCCCCTGGCAGGGTTTGCTGCAGGGAGAGGAGGAGGGGGTGTCCCTTCCCCACGTGTGGTGTTGGCACATGCCATGTATCACATGTCAGCACGTGTCCGTGAGCGTGTGGGGTCCCTGGGCAGGCAGATGGCTAATCTGCTGCCAGCCAAACCCTGACAGGCTTTAAATGAGATCATGCCAAGGGCCCTAATCCCCCCATGGGTGTGCCAGGATGGGGCTGTGGTCTGGATGCTGTCTGGCTGCTGAGTCACAGAAAGCATCAGCTCTGCCAAAACAGCACCACCCTGCTCCCCTCCTCATCCTCCAGTGCCAGGGCCCCCACCCCTGAACCCCATGCAGGATCCTGCACAGGGATGCAGAAGCCAAATGCGCTTTGCCAGGGGAGGAGATGATCCCTGGGGCACATGGGTGTGTCTGAGGTGACACAGCCTCCAGCCCTGACTTCCCCCATCCCTGCAGGTGGGCCCTGCCGGGTCCCAGTTCGGCTTGCTGGCCTGCCTCTTCGTGGAGCTCTTCCAAAGCTGGCAAGTGCTGGAGAAACCCTGGAAAGCCTTCCTCAACCTCTCCGGCATCGTCCTCTTCCTCTTCATCTGCGGCCTCTTGCCCTGGATCGACAACATCGCTCACCTCTTCGGCTTCCTCAGCGGCCTCCTGCTGTCCTTCGCCTTCCTGCCCTACATCACCTTCGGCACGGGGGACAAGTACCGCAAGCGGGCCATGATCATCGTGTCCCTGCTGGTCTTCCTGGGGCTCTTTGCCTCGCTGGTGGTGTGGCTCTACGTGTACCCCGTGAACTGGCGCTGGGTGGAGTACCTCACCTGCCTGCCCTTCACCAGCAAGTTCTGCGAGAAGTACGAGCTGGAGCAGGTCCTGCACTGACCCTGCCGGCAGGGACGGGGCTGGGACGGGCGATGTCTTCCGTGGGGTGGGGCCTCCCCAGCCTGTGGGAGGTGGTGGTGGTTGCTCCAGGATGGGGCAGATCCTGGGCATGGCTCCATCCTCAGGGATGGTGGGTTTGGAGTAGCCCTTGCTCAACGCTGGGGATGCAGGGCTGAGCCAGCCCTGCCTCGAACCCCTCTGGGGCTCCCTCCTGAGGCTGGGAAGCCGTAACTGGTTTGGGGACTGACTCTGGCTGCTGCCAGTGTGGGGAAAGGGCTGAGGGAAGCGGGATTTTGGTGTATCCATGGCCAGGCTGGATTCCCAGTCCTGGGGTGAAGTTGCTGAAGTCTCCAGCCTGTGCCCCTGCCTGCCTGGGGCTCCATCACCCCTCGCTCGGTGCCCTGCAGCACTGCAGCTCATACTGTGAACACAACCCCCTTTTTGCAGGGGCACTTTTTTTTTAATCCACAGCTCTTTAGGCCCAGGGTTTCCCCATTTTGGGCTCCATGGAGTCTCTGTCGTGGCTCTAAGATGTTCAGAGCTGAACTTCAAGGATATTTTTCAGTCCTGAGTTCCCCCTGAGGCCCCCAAAGAGGCTTGTGCCTTCCCGCCTGGCTCCTCACTGGATGGTGAGGCAGAACTTGGGACAGGGGGCTTTTCTTTCCCTTATTTCGGAGAAATTCTCTTTTTGGAAGGGAAGGAGTAGCAAGGGCTGCGTTTGTAGTGCCATGGTGGGAGGCAGACATGGAGAAAAACCCCCTGGGGGGGTTCATGTGGCTGCTTCTAGAGCCCACAGACCTCTCAGGAAGCTGTCAGTGCTCCCACCTTCTGCCCTGAGGCCCTGCTGTTTCCCCTTTCCCTTTTCCAAAGCGTGGAGACCTGGGTAGCCCTCCATTCCTCCAGTGGTGCTGGTCAGATGGAGAAGTGCAGGATGGGGCAGTCAGCTTCCCTCTTCCTTGCTCGAGGCTGCACATTCCCACCTGCCCCCAGCCCTGGGCTGCTCTCCCCAGCATCTCCTCCTCCTTCCCACCAGCCATGGCACGAAGGCAGGTCCTTCCTGGGGTCCAGGTGACCCCTCTGGGCTGGTTTGGACTCATGCTGGTGCCAGGCTGTCTCTCCCCTGAGATGTGTTGCTTTGGTGCTGGAGGCCTCAGTGCTTTTAAATGGGGCCAGTTAGGATGTTGTGGGATAAATATTCAAGGGCTGAGTGCCTGGCTCCCTCTCCACAACCACTTGCTGAGTGAGCCCAGGAGCATCTGCATCCATCACTGCATCCCTTCCTCCACACTGGGCCAGTTTTCAACCCCACTCTGTCCCTCCAGTTGCTGCTCCAGCCAAAGACAGACACTTCACCTCATTTGTCTCTTTTTGATACATTTTTTAAAAGCTGTGGGTTTTTCCCCCCCTTAATAAATTTCTACCTGTATTTAATGAGATGCACGAGGCCTCTTCTCCCTTCTTGGGTGTGGGGATGCTGCACTTTTGGGGGGTTCTGGTTGTTTTGGTGATGGCTGGTGTGGCAGGGAGGGAGGACAAGCTGGGGCTGGTGCCCTGATGGACGACTCAAACCCCTCCCTGGGAGGACACAGGGTTTGGAAGTCTCAAGCAGAAGGAGAAGTCAAACACTTGAATCCATGGAACCTCCTGATCCTGCCTGAGGGCAGAGTCACGCCTGCCTTTATCCCACCCTTCACTGAATGACCTGAGGCTGGATTTGCCCCTTCTCCCTTGAGGCTGAGGTACCCCAAGGGGTCCTGGATTGCTCCCCTCTTACCAGCTGGTGCCCTCCCTCCAGCCATTGTGGTGAGGTCATGATCAAAGCAGGGCAGGAGCGCACATGGGCTGTGTAGAAAATCACCACCACATCTTTATTTGCTGCTTTCCAACAATCTGAGTTGTTTGCAGAAGGCTTGTCCTGGGCTGAGTGTGGGTCTGGGGCAGGGAGAACCAAATGGTTTAGATTGGTTCCCTGGGGGGAGGCTCTGCAGTGTGCAGCTGAGGATGGCCACGGGCTGGGAATGTGCTCCAAGGGGTCTGGAAGGATGTCTGTGGGCAGGGGGGTGGCTGCCAGGGCCCCTGCCTGGTCTAGGGGCTGCTCAAGGAGGGCTTGGTCATGGTGTACTCGTGGTGATGGTGGGTGGGGTGCCAGGCTGGGGCACGGGTTTGCAGGGGCTCTGCTGGGTGTCTCAACAAACTGCTGGAGTGCCCTCAAACCAGCAGAGCCCCCAGCCATTCCCAGGACAAAGCCTTTCCATCCCAGGGGACTTGTGGCCCTGTAGCCCACCCAGCCCTGGCTAAAGCAGAGCCCAGGGAGTTGATGCTTCCAGCAGGATCTGGCAGGAATTTCTCTGCCCGGCCCTGCAGGGATGGGATGGGCCAGGTTGATGCGGCTGGAGGCAGATGTGGCAGAGGGAGCAGCTGCAGCCAGGGCCAGCCGGGGAAGGTGGATCACAGCGCTGGGGATGGGGAGGGGTTGCAGCCTCTCATCCCCCCAGGCAGGCCAGAGCAGAGGGGCCTCAGCAGCCGCTGTTCCTGCGCATGAAGGCGTGTCCCCGCACGAGGTGCTGCATCTCCACGAAGGCCAGGTCCCCCACGGTCACCTGGCAGGGCCCCAGCGCCTCGAAGCCGCACTTCTGGTAGAAGGGCACGAGGAAGGGCTGGCACATGAGCAGGGCGCGGCGGGCGAAGGGCAGGCAGCGCAGGTGCTGCAGGAAGCGCCACATCAGGATGGAGCCCTTGCCCTGCTGGCGGACGGTGCGGTGCACGGCCAGCACGTGGATGTGCACGGCCGAGCCCTGCGCCTTGTGCAGGCTCAGAGCTGCCTGCGAGGGGGGGACAGGGGTTAGCAGGAGCAGGGGGCCCCGCCACAGAATCACGGGATCAGTAGGTTGGACGAGACCTCCAGGGTCAAGTCCAACCCAACCCTAACCTCAACTAAACCATGGCACCAAGTGCCACATCCAGTCTATTCTCAAATACAGCCAGAGCTGGTGAATCTACCACCTCCCCAGGTAAACTGTTCCAGTACTTTATTATCCTTTCAGTAGAAAACCTTTTTCTAATATCCAACCTATATTTCCCTTGGCGTAGTTTAAAACAGTGTCCCCTAGTTCTGTCAGTCGCTGCCTGGAGAAAGAGACCAACCCCCACCTGACTACAACCACCCTTCAGGCGGTTGTGGGGAGTGATAAGGTCACCCCTGAGTCTCCTTTTCTCCAGGCTAAACAACCCAGCTCCCACAGTCATTCCTCATGGGGTTTGTGTTCCACGCCCCTCACCAACCTTGTTGCCCTCCTCTGGACACGCTCAAACGTCTCAACATCCTTCCTAAACTGAGGGGCCCAGAACTGGACACAATACTCATACCCCATCCTGCTTCTTATTCCCCACCCCAAAGGACCAGGGTCCACACCCTCCTCATCCCTGTTTGCCTCCCCCCATTATCCTCAGAGGGTTTTTAATTTTAAAATGATTGTTGAGGGGAATTATTTGGCATATTTTTTAACAGCATCGTTTAAATTAATTAATGAGAAGGTTCATTTCCACCAGGGCAGCCCTGTAGAAGTTGGTCCTGGGAGAAGATTTTGGGAGTAGCATCAGGGCCCCAGGGAGCTTCTCCAGGCTCTGGCAGTGCCTCTCTCAGTGCACAAGGTGGGAAGGACTGGGTCATACCTGGCTGAGCCTCTCCTGGTCCCAGAGGGAGCCGATGACGAATGCCACGAGCCGCCCTTCCTCAAACCAGCCGAGGGACAGCTCCGGGCACAGGTTCAGGAAGTGGCGGATCTCATCCAGGTGCAGGGGACAGTCCCCAGAAACCGATATAAAGGCTGGAGGGGGCAGTGGTGAACACAGTGAGAGAGACAAAGCACACCCCACCCAGAAAAACTCCCAGCACTGATGTAGGGGAGGGAAAGTGGGATGTGATGGGGAGAGATGGCTTATGTCCTGCTGCCTGCTAGGTCTAAAGCAGTTCTGAGGGACACAGAGGGTTCCAGGGAGCAGTTCTGCTTCTCCAGAGACAGTTCCCCGTGGCCCAGCTCCTAACTCTGCTGATTCCAGAGCTACAGCAGCAGGTGCTGAGTGGAACCCTCCCTCTCAGCATCTCCCTGGCTGCCCCTGTACTTGGAGAGGATGGAGAAATGGGCTGGGTGAGTCTGGCTGAGGGAAGCTACGGTGAAGGGAATGGGGAAAGATTGCCAGGGTGGCACTTCAAAGTGCCCCTGTGCAGTAGGAGGCAGAGTGTGGTGTCCTTCCTCCCACTTCCCCTTTTCCTATCCTGTCTTTCACAGGGTTGTTCTGGGAGAGCTGCTCCTCACTCACCCGGTCCTACTCAGCATCACCTCCCACCATCCCCACCCCAGGGTGGGCCGGGCCGTGCTTCTCACGCTCATTAACCACAGTTCCTCCACCTCGTTAGGGAGCCCGTGGTGGCCTGGCCGCCCCTCACGGCCCCTGCATCCCTCCCAGGCGGGCACACACAGGGGAGGGAATTCGCCATGACAAGGAGCACAAGAGCCTGGAAACGGATGCAAAGGGATCCAGCTGATGCACCGGGCAGCATCCCCCGGTCCCCCCTTACCTTCGCGCTCGATCTCGAACACGCTGACGGCGTCCTCGGGGCTGAGGCAGCGGAACTCGCTGGCGGGCAGCGTGTGCCGGCGCTGGCCCCCGGGCGAGCTGCGGGGCGGCCGCAGGTGGACCGGCTTCAGGAAGGGCAGTGCGCTGAGCGCCGACATCCTCCTCCTCCTCTTCCTCCTCCTCCTTCTCCTGCCTGGCTTCCCACCGCTCCCTCCGTTCGGGGCAGCCTCTGCCGCCTCCCACGCCCGCTATTCCAGCCGAGCTCCTCCAGCACTGTTAGCCAGCGGAAATACCTGTTGTTCACAGACGGGATTAGGCTGCTTGTCCCCCTTTTCCGATAGATATGTGTGTGTGTATACAGCAAATGTCTGCCCACAGTGATCAGCTGCCCTCGCCGTGAGCTGGGGAACACGAGGCACCGGCTGTGAGTTGAGCAAACTCCAGGGACTGGGGGGAAACAACACAGTGATCCAGGTGGTGGGACAGAGCAGGGAGAAGGGCCAAAGCTGTTAGAGCTGGAGCAGGTGGGGGGCTGAGCATCCTGCCCAACATTGCCCAGCCCACGACAGCACCAGGCGTGGGATGGGCAGGAGAACCCTGGAGCAAGTCCAGCTGCTGCCCTGGGGACAGGCAGGGTGGGATGTGCCCGAAGGAAGCCAAGAGCAGTAAAACAAGCACCTATCTGTGTGGTAGTTCCCTGTGATGCTCTGGTGTTTGTGAAACAGCACAGCTGTGCTGGAATTAGAGGTCAGTGCCAGGCCACAGAAGTGCCCTGACCGGGCCACACATCAGGCAGCCAGAGCCACCTTCTCCAGACAGCACAAGCTGACAGGATTTACCCCCTTCTCTGACTCACTGAGCAGGTGAGTGACACACTTTAACCTCTGTCGGCTTCTCAGGTCATGTCCACACTCACAGACAGGGCTGAGCAGGTGACTGAGGCTGAAAGCCTCCCTCGTGAGGTGCCCTCAGGCTTTGTCCCCTGCCCCAGGAGCTTTGGGTAGTATGATCCCAGCAGACACAGCCCAGACCAGGACACTCTACCATCAACATGGGTGCCCCCAGGAGGGTCACCAGCACCCAAGGTCATTGGGCAGCACCCATCCTGCACAGCCCAGACAAATCCCCTGACCTGGATCAGAGCCTGTAGCTTCAATCTGCCTCTGCTTTCACATGCGAGTGAACCGAGTTAATAAACCCAGAGAGAACCACAAACTGAGTGAATAACTTCACTAAGCACATGCATCTGCAGACAGAAAGAGTGGTAATGGCAATCAGAGCCATCCAGCCATCCAAACTCAGACCAATATGCAAGCAATTTCCAGCGAAGCCAGAGCAAAGCTGGGTCATTTTTTGATTATTGTTTCAGAGGTGCCGGCTTTCCCTGCTAATTATAGGCTTGCCTCCAGCTAATAGGATTTATGGAAACAAAAGCATTACCAGCACAAACATTGCACAGGGCACAACCAGTGCAAGCTGGGAATTTTCCATCCTGAAGTGCCAAGGGCTGGATGCTTGAAATGCCAGTCTTATCCAGTCTGAGGTGAGACAGGGTGGTCTTGGGATTTATTTTCAATGAACCGCTGGTTTGGCTGTGGGTGTGTATCTAAGGGATCAGATCCATCAGGGAGAGAGGGTTTCCTTGGCAGGGGAATTATTTAGCATCCCCAGTGCTCATTCCAGTCACCAAGGACTGACTGAACTCATGCTGGGAATGGGTGGTTCATGCTTCTGCAGGAGGGTCGGTGGGAGGGGAGAGTGGGGTGCTGGGGGAGTGGGGGGTGGGTGTGGTGTTGGTAGAGCTTATTATCAAATCTTCTGGAACTCCTCGTCCTACTAATTGGATTAGGGACTCATCTGCATGAATAAATCCCAGAGTAGGCAAGGGGGTAAGCTCAGGGGACCTTGAAAATGCAGTGGTGGTTTGATCCTGGGGGACACTGAGTGCCTGGGGTGATTTCTGGGGATGCTGCTGGATCAGGCTAGGGATGGCTGTGCAGGGATGGCAGGGCAGAGAGGGCAGTTGAATATGGCCTCAGGCAGGGCTGGCATTTCAGTTGCCATGGGAATTATGGATTGTGGAATCACAGAATGGTTTGGGTTGGAAAGGATAGTTAAAGGTCATGTAGTTCACCCCCCCACAATGAGAAGGGACACCTTCCAGCAGCCCAGGCTCCTCAGGGGTGTTTGTTCTCCAGTAACCACCAGTCAGTGCTCACTGGCCAAGAGCAAGTCTTTATCCCAGAGCATATGAAGGCTGGAAACAAGTGAGTCACGGGAAGTCTCTACAGGGACATCCATGGAGCTGAAGGGTTCAAAACCTCATCTTTAAGTGGCTGCTCCAATCTCATTAGAGAAAACTGAGAAAGGGCAATCAGGTCCCTCCAGCTGTTTTTAGAAATTGCCTGAGACTCCAACCAGCAACACCCTGGGGCAGTAGTCAGGGAAGGGGAAAAGTTGCTCCGTGTTTGTTTTCCTTGTATTTTTCCCCTCCAGCGTGTTATTCCTGGCAACTCAGGTTATACAGCTGAGGGGTTGATATATTTATGTTTGTTTTCTGGAAATGAACTTCTTGCTTTACTTCTCAGCTCCCTAAAGAGACGAAGGTCTTCTGGGGGGGAGGAGGGTACATGGAACCTGCAGAGCACAGAGGAACCAGCAGTGCTTCCTACCCCTGCAGAAAACTGTGAGCCCTGCACAGCCATGAGGGTACCATGGGAAGCATCAAACCTGCAGAAGTGAGGGAAGCTCTGTCCAGGTCCCAGAGTAAGTGAGAAACAGGGATGAGGAAAATTCTCTCCCCATGGCTCATCTGTCCTCTGATGCTCCAGCAAAGCCTTCTGTATTTGTTCAAGTCACTTGGACCCCAGGCTGAATTTTGTGCTGTGACTCCTTGCCAGACCTGCCTGAGATGAGCCCACTATGTTTGTGTATCATAGCAGTGAACAAAGAGCTTCCTCTGTCAATTTTTCCTGCCATTACTTGTGGTTTTGCACCAGAAATCAGAACATCCCCGTGGTCCAGAGAGATGGTCACAGGTAAATAAAGAGGCAGGTGCTCAGTACCCCCTGAGCATCTTTTACTAAGGTATGAATTATCTGCCTGGGTTTGGAGCTGGATTTTTTTAAATTAATTGACAGTACAGAGTTATTCACCCAGTCTTAAAGTGCTCTTTGCACTCTATGCAAAAGAGCTCAAGCTCTTCCCACATCCAAAACACGGAGGGTTTCAGTGAGAAGAGTCCCTGCAGCTGGGTTTTGGAAGCACGTGTTGGAAGTGTAGGGGTGAGACAGGGGCTGGGATGAGTCACACCTTCCCTGTGCCAAAACCCCTTCTCAGCAAGCTGAGCTCTCTATACCAACCTCCCATCCCTCCGGGGAAATTCCCCCCGCCCTGCGACACAGGAGCACGGCACAGCGGCCCGGGGGCCAGCAGGTGTCCCCAGGCTGTCGGTACCCCCGGGGTGTGACAGGAATTTCGGTGCTTACCAGCCGGGGACCCCGCGCCGCTCCCTGCCCGCCTGCCTCCAGGGGTGCTGTCTCAGCGCTGGCAGGAGAGGAGGATCTGGGAATTTGCCTCCCCTCCTCTATCTGCTGCATCTTCCACAGCCCCTGCTTATATATATTTGTTATTTATGGAGCACGTGATGACATCCTAAGGAGTTTAAAACTCTGATGAAAGACAGGGAGAGGTGAGAGGCTTTAAGGTGTCAGGCCAGCAAAAAGGATCACTTCAGGCTTCTTTTTTATTTTTTTTTTTTTTCCCTCTGGCGTGACCAGCTGCAGAGGGATAAAGCATTTAGCTGATTGCTCTGCTCTGCGGGCTGAGCAGGGAGAGCAGGGGACTGAGCCAGGAAAGGGAGCACTGTCCTGTGCCTGATCCTGACCTCTCCAGCAGCACCAGGAGCCCAGAGGAAGCCAAAGGCAGCCCTGCCCAGAGTGGATGAGCTTTACTGGGGGAAGGATGGGGAGGCTGCTGGTTGTGCCAGCCATGATCATTGCTTGGGCCTGAGCAGGGGGGAGTTTCTCAAGGGAATCAGCTGACTCCTTGTAGGATGGGGAGTCATACCTAAGGTTTCTTGCCCAAGGAGCTTATTCCAAGCGTGTCTCCCCCATGCAGCCCTCTGTCCCTGGGAGCTGTTACATAAGAAACTGGACAGGCAGAACCAGCAATGTTTGTCCCTATCAGGACATGTAATAAAAGGGAGATTATCCCAGGCAGGAGCATGATGTTGGCATCATCATTATCATTGGGAACCAGATGCAGCCCTGAAAGCCTGGAGCAGGAGGCAGAGCTGGCTTTGCTCTACTGGAAACATTTTCCAGGGCAGCTCTGGACATGCTTTAGCTTCCAGCCATGGGCAAAATGACCTGGAGCTACGCCCTTATCTCTCTCCTTTAAGCTTTTTCATGGAATCAAAACAGAAATACGACCCAGCAGCTTTTTGCTCTTCAGAAATGGCATTTTGGAGCAACTCCCAGCCTTTAAAACAGCCCAGCAAAGCAGAGGTTGGCCCGTGGCTGGAATAGTCAATCAGGGATGCCGCATTCCACAGTTTTAGCTGGGTCTGTCTCTTCCTGCTCCCACACAGCTGCAGAGGGTCAACAACTCCATTAAATTAGAGCCACAGCAGTGTGCCTAGATTTGCATATTTAGCAGCTCTCTCAGCATCTTCAAAGAGCCCCGAGCTGTCACTGCGGCCCCGCAGCCGGGCCGGTCCCTCTGTTGGAGTACCCACTCAGGAAGACAGCAATTATCTCCGGGTAGGATTTGCAGCGAGGGGCGACATGTGGGAGACAGATGAATCACGGCTCGGCCCCCCCTCTGCCAGGGCTTGGGAATGAAGCCGTGCACACGCAGCTCAGGGGCTCCTCAGCTGCGCCGTGCTGTGTCTCCGGCCCCGCCGCCGTGCCCCATTATCCCGGCGCTCAGCGGATTAAGCTGCTTGTGGTGTCTGCAGCCCTGGCTTTGAGGCTGGGTCTGGCATCACGGGATTCAGATGGCATCGGGATCCTTCCCTGTGTGACGCCCTTGGAGAGGTTTCTCTCTCAGACTCACGTAATTGCATAATTCCCAAGCTGGACGCTGTTTACATCCCTGTTTAACCCCTTCCTCTGGCTCGGCCATGGGGACCCCCATTTCCAGGAGGGTGATGCTTTTCTCCTGGCAATGACCTAACAGCAGCTGCAAGGTCAGCTCTGGGCTCTGATTTCCTTCTCCCTCACCTCCTTCCTTTTCATCACTCGTGCTGGTGCTTGTTGTTGCTGTAACTTCCCAGCAGGATGTGGCTCTTTGGACATACTCAGTATTCTCAGCACTTTCCAGGTTGCCCACCTGCTGCTGCTATCCCCCAGTGCTCCCTCTCAAGCTGCCAGGAGTGGTTTTAATTCGCCAGCAGCTCCTGAGAAGCCAGCGTGCTTTCAGCCTTTCCTCTGGAGCAGGACATTGTGGTTTAGGTACCTGCCAGCTGCTGTTCTTTCAAAATAACAATACAGCCCTCCTATGGAGAGTGGCCAGCCCCAGCCCCATGCTCTGAACAGGCCCTGGAGGGGCTAGTTTGGCTCTGAGCTCTGAAGTGCTTACATGTGTATATATATAATATGAATAACATGCAAATATACATGTATACCTCTTTCCTCTGGCATATTCCCTTTGGTCCATCAGTGGTGGGACTGATTCACTTCACAGACACTTTCAGTGAGGGGAAGGGATGAAAGGATGAAAGGATGCAACTTCACAGCTTCTTTGGGTTCTCAGCAATGGTTAGGGGACCAGGCTTTGGACGCTGGCTTTGACCTGCAGTAGATAAACACGTGGCTTTGCAGGACTGGTGTATCTTGCTGCTCTTCTACCTTCGAGGAAGGAGAACAAACAAACCTGGCAGACAGTTTCAGCCATGTCTGCTTGGCCATGGCAACCTCAGCCCAAAGCAGGAGATTGGGTGCCAGGACCTAGCCAGGACCTCTTTTGTCCCCTTGCTGGAGCCCAGCACTGCTGGTGATTAACCACCTCTCCTCTCTGTGATCTGGGGTTTGTAACTAGGTCATGGCCACTCACAGCACAGTCCTTGGGGGGAAGGGGGTCAGTGAGAGCTGCAGGAGCTTCTCCGGGAGGAGAGGGCTGGGCAGCTGGGAAGGAGCTCAGGAGAGGCAGCCCCACCCTCCAGACCCAGACCTCCAAGCAGTTTAGAGCCAGTGCGGCTTTGGGAAGAGGAGATTCCATCAGTCTGGCAATTGTTGGGGCATCCTGCTTCTTACAGGAGCTGTCCTGCCCTCAATCCAGCCCTAACCCTGGCACACTGCTGCTGGGAGCCAGGGTGAGCCCAGGAAATGGCTGGGGACCGGATGCCACCCATGGGGAAGAAAAATCCTGGAGGGCAAGGCTGAGCATTGAGGGGGTTGTGAGGCCTTGGTCTCAGTAAAAAGGGTGGGAGGAGGGAGTGGAGGAGGATCGTGCTCACGTTGAGTTGTTCGTGTGATTCTGCTCTGAGTTCTTTGCAGGAGAGCCAGCAGTGTTTGGGCAGGGCAGCACAACCAGAGAGGGAAGGGCTGGGTAATCACGATTGCTGCAGGATCATAGAACGGCTTGAGGTGAAAGGGATCTCACAGACCATCTCATCCCCCAGAGGCTCTCTGGGATCACAGAGACAGGATGAAGGATTGCCATATGCTGCATCACTTGCTCATATTTCTGTTCCCTGATGTTAATGGGGACACAGGGACTCCTGCTGATCTGCTTGTCTGCGTGATGATGAAGATAAACCCCCTGTGGGAGGCTCTGGAGGCATTCCCTGTGACACGAGCTGCTTTGCAAGACCTTTCCTGAAGGCACCAGCTCTTCCCAGCAGGGAAAGAACACGGACTCTGTGCCTCTGCGAAGCAGCAGAAGAGGGAAATACTGGGAGGACTGGCCAAGGAGGGGTTGCAGAGCGGAGCAGAGCGGAGCAGAGCGCTCACCTGCACCTGAGCGCCGAGCCCTCAGCCCGGCGGGCGGAGCCCGGCTGCAGCCCCGGGGCTCCGAGCGGAGCTGCTGCCCCTGGGGAGCAGGGGCCGATGTCTCCCGCTCCCCCCGCCCAACCGGAGCCGCCGGGAGACGACAGCCCACGAGGTGGCACCACAGCCCCGCCGCAGCCCGGCGCCGGCACCGAGAGGACATCGCGGGGCCCTGTGAGCACCTACCGCGCTCCGGCATCGCGGCACCCTCGGGCGCCTGGCACCCTCCGGGAATCCCCAGTGGACATCCCGGCACCCAGAGGTCATTCCAGTCCCTGCGGACATCCCAGAGCCTGGCAGACATCCCCTACACCCAGCAGACCTCCGGGTACCCTGCTGGCATCCTTGGCACCTGCCATGCCTCCTTGTATCCTGTGGGTATCCCCAGTAGCTGGCAGCCCCCCCAGGACCCTGTGGGCACCCCAGCACCTGCCCTTAAACCCTGTGCAAAGATGCCCTGTGAGAGAACCACGGAGGAAGGACAGGGCTTGCTCTTCACCAGTATCTCTGGAGGGAGCTAAAGGATATCCTGGGTATCCCAGCACTTGCTGGGCATCTTGGCACCCTCTGGGTATTCTGGCACCTTCTGGGCATTCTGACACGCCCTCTGGGCAGCAGTGTCTCAGCAGGGAGAGGCTGGTGATCTAACCTAAGTGCCATAAGGTGGTTAGATCACAGGGACAGCTTGGTTCCAGGGAGGATGTTCTCCTGCAGAGTAAAGGCCATCCCTTCACAAAACAGCCTTACCAGCAAGAATTGTCCCTAAACTGGCAGGGATGCTGCTTGATACGTGTCACTTTGCAGAAGTCCTGCAAAGTGGTGGGTGTCTGGGTGGTATGGACTTGCAGAGGTGCCTCAGTGGACATCTGAATAGTGATGTTAAGTAGGAGATGCTCATTTTGACACCCAGGCACTGTAAAATCTGAAGGCTGTCAATATTGTGACAGCCCAGGCCCTGGGCTGTTGTGTCCTAAAAAAGCAATCAGTCCTCCTTCAGAGCCACTTCCTGGTGGAAGCATATCAGAGCTCCAGCTGGGCTCAGAGTGCAAAAACACACCCAGCTCAACTCCTGCTAACGAGCAAACAGCCCTGGCTCGTCCCCATTATAATCCCCCTGCCGTGAAGCCTGGTCAGGGGTATAATGTGATTGTTTTCATGGCTATTTGTGGCTACCTAAACCCCCACCACTGCTCTTCAGCACATAATTGCCCTGAAGAGGGACAGCTTCCATCTCCAAACATGATGGTACCCATTACTGTATCTATATTTTATTAGTGGCTGTTGCAATGTACATTAAGGAGATGATGAGGAGCATCACTGTGCTGGATAAAGCTCTGCTTTCAAACCTCCAGAAGACATGGCATCAGATTAAATGAAGTCAAAGGGCACCTTCTGCCTTTCTCAAAGGCCTGATTCTGTTTCCACGAAGGCACAATTCTCCCTGGCTGCAGAGGGAGAGGGCTTGGCACCTTGTCCACAGCTCCAGGTGGGCTGGATGAACGTCCTGGGGAGATGTGTCACACTCCCCCCTCCAGCACAGCGATGGTCAGAGGGTGAAATCCTCATGCCAGAGGCACTCTTGTGCTCTAGAAGTTCTGAATGCTGCCTATCAGTCCTATACCTTGTCCACTTTACAGAGGTCAGGGCATGTGGATGCAGGTCTGTATTCCCAGGAGCACATCCCTAGAAACAGCTGTAAACTCACTGACTGGATATTTAAACTGCCTTTCCCTAGGGGGCACGCTGCTATTTAGCCACCCAGTGGTCCCTTTTAGTTCTATTCTGTTTCTTATCCCTGGGGTTGAAGCCAAAAAACGCTCCAGAAAGGAATCACATCAACATGCTGATTAACAGGATGCTGTGGGGAACAATTAAATGCTGGGGTGGAGGCTGGATTGGCCTGGGACAGGGGCTGGAAGGCTTCACTGCCTGCAGCTCCCTGATTTGGAGGCAGGACAGGGATAGTTAGTATTTCTCCACTCCTTTGAGCACCCTTCTGCCCTGCCACCCACACCCAGGGGTAGTGAGGAGTTGGGCAGAGCTCCCAGTGCACCCATCACCCACATACTGCCTGCCCCAGTCTCTTCTCAGCTGCTGCTTCCCAGGGCTTTAGGGCCATTTGCAAGATTGGAAAATCCCAGTCTCGAGGAGAGGGTCCCAGAATTTAGGAGGCAAGCACGGGCAGACCTTTATCCTGATTGCTTTTCCTAAAAGGAGAAACCTTGGAAGGTGGACTGAAAGCCAGCAGGTTGATCCAGCCAAAGCAGAGCAGTCTGGGAGGGAGAGGGCAAGAGGGAAAACACTGTTCTGCTGCTCCTGAGGTCTTTTCTGCAAGAGAACAAATTAGGCTGAGGATTTGAGGCATTTTCTTGATATTCAAGCCAGTGCTGCACAAGCAGGAAGGTCTAGGGAGAGAAGAGGCAGGATGTGTTGTGGTAAAAGATAGCCATTGAAGGCTATTTTGGATTCCTTTAGTCCTTTGCCTGCCAGAGCAGCAGGACCTGCTCAAAAAAACTTTTCTATTTACAAAATCTCTGCAGACAGAGGGGAAAAATCCTTAGAGTTGATGAAGCCAAATATTCGGCTCATTTGCACACCCTAATGAGGGCTTCTAGGAGCCATGAAGAGCAAGACCGGGCTTTGATGTCAGCTGGAGAGCAGCTCCCAGCATCGAGCAGTGCCCAGTGCCAGGATGGACCCCCACCTGTGCCCAGGCAGGGGGGTCTGTAAACAGCACAGCCCCCATCACTGGGGAGCAGGAGATGATGCAGGGCAGCCCACAGTGACTGAGAACTGGGGCATGGTGCAGTGCAGTGTCCCCCATCACTGGGGCTTAGGGACAATGCAGTGCAACCCCCTCTCTCCGGGGACCAGGGGATGGTGCAGTACCGGCTCCTCCATCCCTGGGGAACGATGCAATGCAGCCTCCCCGCCCATCCCTAGGGTTCATGGGATGATGCAGCAGAGCCCCTCATCCCCGGGGATCAGAGAACGATGCAGGCCCCTCGCCATCCCTGGGGATGATGACTCAGTCTCCCCGCATCCTTGGGGTGATGCAGAGCAGCCCCCTATCCCTGGGGGTCAGAGGACGATGCAGCCCCCCCCCATTCCTGGGGCCGATGATGCAATCCCCCTATCCCTGGGGGTCAGAGGACGATGCAGCCCCCCCCCAACCCCTGGGGCCAATGGCGCAGCGCAGGCCCCTTCCCTGCGGACGATGCAATCCCCCATCCCTGGGGGCGATGATGCAATCCCCCATTCCCGGGGACGGGCAGAGGATGAGGCCCCCCCCTTCCCCTCGCCCCCGCCTCCGCCCCCGGCCCCGCCCCGGCCCCGCCCTCCCCTCCCGCCCCGCCCGCTGTGGGCGCGGCCTGTGGCCGCTGTGGGCGTGTCCTCCCCGGCCCCGCCCCCGGGCCGTTACTTGCCGCCCCTCCCCTGCCCTCCCCCTCCTGCCGGCCGCGCGCTCCCGCTCACCGGCGCCATGGCGGAACAGCCCGAGGAGGGGGCACCGGCACCGCCGGCACCGGCACCCCCGGCTCCCCCCGCCGCGCTGCCCCTCTCCGCCCCGCCGGGCGGCTCCCAGCGCCTCCTCTTCTCCCACGACCTGGTGTCGGGCCGCTACCGCGGCTCCGTGCGCTTCGGCCTGGTGCGCCTCATCCACGGCGAGGACTCGGAGGAGGACTCTGAGGAGGGCGGGCGCGGGGCTGCGGCCGGCGGCGCCGCCAGCTCGGGCGGCTCCGAGTCGGGAGGGCCTGGCGCCGGCGGCGGGGACGAGGGCCGCGCCAGCCCGCTGCGGCGGGGCTACGTGCGGGTGCAGTGGTACCCGGAGGGCATCAAGCAGCACGTCAAGGAGACCAAGGTAACCGGGGCGGGGGGCGGCCCGCGGCCTGCACGGGCCCGGGCCCCTCCCCGGGGGGCTGGCGCCGGTTGCAAGACCGGGGCGCCGCCTTGGAGGCCTCCCGGGGCAGGGCCTGCACGGCCTGCGGGGTCGGGCGCGCTGGAGGCTCCCGAGCAGGAGGTTGCTGCCCCGTTTCCCCCCGTGACGCCCCATCCTTGCCCGCCCGTGCAGCGAGCAGCCGGGGCGGGGAAGGGGGACGGTGTTCTCCGGAGTGTGAAATCCCGTCCCCTCCCTTCATCACGCTCCCTCCGGCAGCCCAGCATGGATGCTGCTGCTGCCTTGCGCTGATGGCTGAGGCAGTGGGGCTTGCTGGCATGAGGAGAAGCGTGCCTGTGAAGGTGATTTGAGCGAACTTCCAGACATCTCTTACTTGCTGGAGTTGTAGGCCGGTGTCTCAGCCTTTATTGCACAGTGTCGTCATCGCCTGTTCTAGAGGAGTCAGCAGTCGAGCAGGGAAACCACCCCTGGATAAAGATTTCAGCAGGAAGCAAACACGGTTTGGATCTACCCTTGTTTACGTGAGCGTTTGCCCCTTGCTAATGAGGCGCACGTAAATCTCTGGCATCTTAATTATGTCTGACGAGCCACAAGGTGTACGTCTGCGTTGGAATATTCCCACTTCCCGAAGTTGGTCTGGCCTGGGGTTTTAGCACAAGCTGACTGACAGTTCAGAGACAAAAGCAGGCGAGAGGGGCACTGTGATAGAGCACAAAGGGGCTGCCAGGGATGGGCGTTGCACTGAGCAGAACGGGTGCCTGCACCGTCCCTGCAGGGTTCCCCTGCTCCTCTGGGCTGGCAGTGGGAAGCAGGAGGCTTCTGGAGAACCGGCTGCTTTGCTGTTTCAGAGAGGGCCCCACACGCCGCAGGAGAGGGGGGAGACTGAGAGGAAGAAAGGTGTGTTGCAGTCCTAAAGGCATCGCTAGGATTGCCAGTGCTACAGAATGAGCTAAATTTAGGTGGTAGTGTCATTAGGCACGTGACTGCTTGGAGATATGGAAAATGAAAACAGGTATTCTGAGAAGATACTGCCATATGATGTATTTCTACTTTAAAAAAAAAATCCTCTTTTCTCTAAAAAGTCTCCATAATTCGGTCACTGTAACCTTCCAGTAAAATCTTCGTGTGTTGTTGCAGCAAAAATTTGTCCCAAGTTGTGTTTGGTTTTCAGCATCTAAAGAAAGCCACCTCCATTTGGGTGAGTATACACAGATTTAGCTAGTGCTGTTGGGTTCCCAAATCCAGAAGTGTTAGCTCTGACTTCAGTCACTTGGTAACTGCACTCATTGCAGTGTTAGAAAAAGCTGGACTGAGGAAGATCAGAAATCCAAGAGTTATGTAAATAAACAGTCTGCCTTCTCTTTTACTGCTGCTGTCCTGGTATAGGAGCCTTTACCACTCGGGTAGTGGACCCTGGGGAGAAGTTTCCTGAGTGCTTGAGAAATTTAGGTGTACTTCTATTGATCTTTTTTTTTTTTTTTAAATTTGGAAAGCTGCCCACTAACCAAATTGAGAGGCATTGTGTACAGTCTGCATTGCAGTTTGGGGTTGCTGAAAACAAACCTGACACCGCTGGAAACATGCAGTGGGATTGATCATGGTTTTGTGGTTATAACTGGGTTTTTTAGCTGTCTGCTGACCCAGCCCCTTTTGTGTTCTGCTGGTGTGTGAGAACCAGCCAGGTAAGCCTGACGTGCTTGTCATTGTCTGTGCTGGGAGGGTACAAACCATAGGCATTATATGGCTGGCCTGGGTCTAGAGTTTGTTGGCTTTTTGGTGCTGTTACCTACAGACACATCTTTTGGCTGTGCCTGACTCTCTGCCATCTTTGGTTGTGAGAGTCTTGTTTGATGTCCTTAAAACATTAACCTGTACTGGTGACAGCTAAACCCTGGACTCCAGAGGATGCTTGTTGAACTCTTTTATTTCCCTTAAGTCTGAAATGGGCAGAGGGTAAAGGTGTTCTTGGGGCCAGGGCTTTTGTGTGTCAATTTAATGTATCAGATCCTGATCCCACACAGAAGGCTGGCCTCGTGTTGGTCAGGTGCTTTGGGAACTGGGAATCCTGGGGTGTGTGTTGGATAGAGCAAATGTTGTAACTGAGGGAGAAATAAAGTTGTTGGAAATTTTCAGTCCAGTGAAACTGCACCTTTGGCTTCCAGTGCAAAGGTCAAAAGCGACTTTCTATACCCAACTATAATCCTTGAGCTTTCCTGTCCAGTCATTTTTGCTGTTGCTTCTGAAAGTTCAACACTTGCTGTTGCTCTTTCCTGTTGGGAATGGTAGGCAGGATGCCACTTAAACCCAGGCACACAATTACTGATGTTAATCAGTAATAGAAACTTTCTCTTGAGATAGAGCTTGGCAGTTGATGCAAAGCCCCACCAGCTCCTCCAAGAATTGTGTATGTGAGCACATTCCTGCTTTTGGTTCCCCTGTTGATAGTCATTAGCAGCATAACAATGATGTGAATAAAAGAAGAGCCAGGATTTCTTTCTCTCCGGCTTCAAGTGCTCCTTTCCTTCTTTCCATGGCCATATCACCCATTTAAGACACTGGGAAATAACTGTTGCTGAGTGTTGTAAAACCTAAGCAGACCTGGAAGGAGAAGGCTTTCCTTTCCAAATATATTTGCCATCCATGTCTTGCCTGACCCAGCAAATCTGCAGAGCAGTTCCTCTGGCTGGCTAAAGCCATATCTGAATGTAATTTTGGAGGCAGATTTGAAAGTACTATGAACTGCTGTGAACACCTGATGATTTTTCTTACAAATTGTCAAGAGTTCTTGGGACCCACCTGAACTTTTATTTCAGCATCTCTCTGCTGTAGTTCAGCATTCCTACTGCACACTTGAACTGCCTTTGGGAACTTTTTGGAAATGCTTGAACATACTAGGTTTTAGTCAGGCTCTGGGGACTTTAAAATGCTGCTGCCCTTCCTTCTGCCTCTCCCAGAAAGCCTCAGAGCTCTCTGCCACCTTTCATTTTCACAAAACTCTGGGCAAGGCAGATAGGCCTCCTGTGCAGCTGGAGGAAATGGAAAGTGCAGGTGTTGTGTTTCAGCACCTTATCTGAAGGCCTTCAGCCAGCCAGGCCTCCCAAGTTCCCTGTGCCTGCCTCTGGGAGTGAGGGCTTGGTGTGATGCTGTGATACACAGGCAGTGCTGGCTGGTGTATGTGTAGGCACCTTTGCAGCACCCCAGCTTTACCCTAAGAGTCCAGGTGCAATTTAAAAAAAGGTTTTAGCAGCCTTTTTTGTAAGGTCCAGAATACAATTTAGTTTGGATGACTTTCTTACCTCGTTCGGCTTTGCTTTGGGAACAGATTCAAGCTATCAGGACTTCTCAAACATAAGCTGGTGGCTGATAAACTCATTACCTGGAAATTATCTGATGTTATCTCTGAAAGGCTCTCCATGAATTCAGCTCTGCTTCATCTCACACATACCTTCTGTTCTACCCTTCCCTCTGGTAATTTCCTGACCTCTGGATATTGGGTCATGGATCTATTACAAGGTCACAGGAAGAGTTTCTGAAGATCCTCGAGGTCTGTGTTTTCCCTCTGTCCATTCACAGCCACTCTGAGCCCTCACTGCTGGGATCCCAGCCCACCAGCATGTGTCCTTCAGATGCTAATCCTAGCTAGTGACTCTGCAACTTATTTACAACTGAGGCATGAAAACAGCCTTAAAAATCTTCCATCTTCAAACCTGGTGAGGTGTTGACCATCTGGAAGTGCAGTGATGCAGTGTGGTTACATTGGGCAGGTGAAGGGGGGTAGCAGATCCTTTTTGGGGCCATGAGGAAATGCTGGCCACAGTGCCAAACTCTGGTTCTCTTGCTGCACACAAATTCCATGCCCATAAACTATTAATAGTGGGTTTTACTGAGTGAGGAGTCTGTATCTAACCCTCTTCTTGCATCTGACATTTCAGTTAGTCTCCCAAGAGGGTTCTTTGAAACCACCTGATGTTTGTAGCTCTTAAAGACAGAAGAGAAAAGGCTTATTGGAATTTTTGCAGTTCTGCATAACATAGAACCAATTAATGTGTGACCTTTCCATCCTGTGGGTAACCATTGCAAGGTTAGGTGCCCTTGGGTCAATTCCCCGTTTTACTTTGATTTGTTTGGCTCTTGTGATATAGACTTGGGGATCATCATTAATATTTTACTGCAAAAGTGGAATCCGGCACAATTCACAGTGTGGAAGTCTCAGGAGTACTAAATATTGTACACTGTTACTGCTTTGTGTGCTGTGTGCAGAGTGAATTGGTAATTCAGGAGTTGAAAGTGGCCATCTGGGCTAAGCCATTTTTTATAATTATTCCAAATGAAGACAGGAGTGTTATTTTTAAAATGGACGAAGCCTGTCCTCAAGCAAGCAGTGTTTGTGATGTGCTCTCTTCCGAGGTGTGCTCCCTTTCAGTGTGCTGCTATAGCTTAAAAAAACCCCAAACTAAATTAGTAATGCTTTTAGGAGTAGTAAACAAACTAATGTGCACTAAAAGCTTTGGAAGGAATCAATCACTGCCCGTGACAGGCTCTGAAATACCTGTGTGGGTGAGACATTTTGCTGCAGCTTTCTCTTAGGAGTTATTTGCTGATGTGATGTAGACTTTCTCCGGTGCAGACTTTGGCAAAAAAGGGACTTTAGGCAATTTTGTAAAGTCTCTTTTTTGGCTGAAGATTCTTTATTGAAGTTAAATAGCAGCAGCTTTGACAGATGCGTTTTGGGACAAGATCTTGCCTGTCTATGGCAGCTGTCCTCAGAGCCTCTCCTCTCTTCAGAAGAAAGACATTTTTAATGTTCAACATCTGTGTTGGTGTGGGAAATAATTGGTGTTTGGAAAGCTAAAAGCCTCTTCTCCTTTGACTGTTTAATTGCTTGGGGGATTTCAGAGGCTCAGAAGGTGATGACACCTTCCTAAATGCTACTTAGGAAAACCCTGTCTCATTTTTTCCATTCTGCTGTTACCTCCCACCATGTGCAGGGTCTTCTCCCAAAGGGACCTGTGTTTAGGTCATCCTAAGGAGCTGATCATTTGAGCTGAAATCCTTGTGCTTGCTTTAGAGGTTGGCAGTTCTGACTTTCCTGGAACGGAGAGATGTGAGATGATGGCTCAGCTTCTGCATTTTACAGAGTTCTCCAGAGTACTTGACCCTTAGCTCAGGCTCTACCTTGCATGGCTGATGTGTCCCATTCCTGAGACCTTTAGACTTGTGGCAAGGTATGAGAATGCTAGCTCCTAGGGGAAAACAAACCTGATGGGAGACTCCATGGTAGAGTTTGGGCTTTCTTCCATTAGCTTTTAGGCTGCTAAATAGAACTGTGAGTGTTTGTCTGAATCAGAAATATTCTGCTAACTTGAATTTGCGAAGTTAAGCAAAAGTGATTTTCTCTTAATGACAATGGTCTGGGACTGGGATAGGGCTTTTTATTTCTGAATGTTAAATATCTCTGCTCTAAAGGGAGTTGGAACTTTGAGGGGTAATGATTGTTAGGGGTGATTAAAATCATCAAATAATGTGAACAGCATGTGGTTTTGACAGTAAAGATGCTAGGGAGTGCTGATTACTCTAATAGCTGCAGCACTTTCAGATGTGCCTGAGTTTCAACTTGACAGGTGTCTTTTTAGCTTTAATGCTGTTTCTGGTCTGTGCTGACTGAATTGCAGAAGCTATGCCTGTGGTGGTACACACAGCCCAGCTTGGTGCAGTTGGTGACTTAGAGACTTGGATGCTATTCTGGATAGAAAACATCTCTTCCTGTGCATTTCAGGGTTATTGTTACCTCCTGTGTGTGTTTGACTGCACATCTGGCCAAAAGAAAGGGATGGAGTCATGTGTCTGCTGTGCTTTCTGCCCCATTTTTGGGAGCACTTGGACCAGGCAATGGAAGAGACACACAAGGGAATTGTGAACGTTTACTGGGCTCAAATCTTCAGCCTGTGGTGTAGGTGGAAACAAATATGGTGGTGCTGGAGGTGGATTTGAGAGCTGTTGGATTTGTGCATGTGCAGGAGAGGTAAGGGGAAGTACAGGTGATGTTATCTTTGTTTTCTGCCCTTAATTGTATTAGGGTTTAGAGCCACTTAATGAAAAGACAGATCCAATAAGTACTTGCAGATGGAATTTCTTCCTCTCACAGGATGACCTGTGCATTAAGGCCAAAACCATGGGTTGAGAGTGGGCAGATTTGAAGACTGAGAAGTCTGTACCTCTGTATGTGTTTTGGATTGCTTTTGAAAGAAATGGCATCACTTTTATGCTTTGTTCTGCCTTCTCCATCAGTCAGGTGCAGGTTGTACCAGAGAAACTGGCTGACTGCAGGGAGCTGCAGTTCAGTTCAGGTTACTGGGGAGACTTAAGCTAAATAGCATTGATGCTTCTTTGCTGTGAGATAAGTGTGCATCGTGTACCTGCTGGTCTAAAATTTAACAAGTGAATAGTTAACGTGTGGAAGGGGTGTCTCAGACCAGTATCTCGATGAGCCTTTGTAGTTTTGGTGGGTTTTTGGATTTACTTGCTGTGTTAGCTGCTGGCATGGTATATGAGGTTGCTTGGATATACAAGGTGGAAGCCAAGATACAAAATGCTTTTTATGCACATATGCTGAGATCTTGAAAGTGGGACACATCAAGCTACACCATAAATAATCTGTCCAGTTTTTCAAAGGGTTTGAGCAACCAGCTCCCTGATGATGTATGTTGGATGCTCTAGGTAGGTAGGCTTCTTTAGGATTGCAAAGCTGTTTTTTGCCATTTTGCCAGAATGTTTTTTTTCCATTCTTTTCCCATTGTCCTTAAAATCATAACCTCTGTTTCTTTCCTCAACAGCTGGTGCTGCTGCTGTCCATGTGAAAGAATGGGCAGTGTGAAGGCTGTTGGCAGGAGCTGAAACCAAGAAATGGCAGCAGAGCAGGCCAGGGGAGGACAGGAGCATTTGGTGTCTTACTGTAGCTTCCAGGCTAGAAAAAATTAAATTCACAGGAGTACATTAGGAACAAGGAAACCATGCTCAGCTTGCATTTTCAGTGGTATCACTTCACAGCCTCTGGTTACAGCCTCTTGAGTTGAAGAGAAACTGCACAGCCATACCCTTGGTCCATTAAGCAGGATTGGTTTTGTACAATAAAACTGCAGCAGTGGTACCGTGTGGTTCTGTATTCAGCACACATCAGACACAGTCTCAGTGCTTTGCTCTTACTGCTGCCTGTAAAACCCTGAGCTTTTCTGCTTGTGAGGGAGGAGTTTGGAGACAGACAAGTGAAGAGGGCTATTTAATCACCAGCAGAAAAGATGAGGAGCTTAAGGCTTTTAACTATTTTTCTTAGCCTGGAGCTGGGGGTTCTGGTACCTTATTCCTGTGGAAGTGACTGGGTACAGCTGTCATTTGTCAGTGGATGATGAATCTTCTCCTTAGTAAAGTATGCTAATACGGTGAGCTGGAATTAGTTCCATCATGACTGATTTATTTTTTACCTACTTTTGAAAGGATATAACTTCTTTGAGAATAAGAGAACTTTGTGTATGAATCATTTGGGTGTAAGAAACGGTGCTGCTTTTCTGCTGATAAAGGATACTTAGCAAATAAGTAGCACTTTTCATCTTCAAAGCGTTTTCTGGGCTCTGATGTGGCAGTGGGTGTTGGAAAGGTGACAAAAACTGTCCCCTCAGGTGACTCTGGGTAAGATAGCCAGCATTAGTGCTGCCAGGTGCTATTTTTCCTGGTGTGTGCTCAGTGCTTTCTCTATTTGACCATTTCCAGGGCTTAAGAGCATGAGCTAGCTGCTTCGTGGAAAAACTTTGACATTCCTCAGTGCAGTTACAGCTCAAAATTTGTCTGGGAAAATTACTCTCAGGCAGAGCCACAATACACTGGTTATTTGGCATGTGTGTGAAATGGGATGCTTGGGAACTCTTGGCATTGAGTAATTCAAGTTTACTTGTGTGAGGAGCTAAACTGAATAACCCAGTGTTTTAGAAGTTAGTTTGGGTGTAAATACAGTGAGCTGGGGGTTTTGCAAGGCTGGGTGAGAAGAGTAGTCAGTGAAGAGCAGCCAAGATTAACTCTTATGTTACATCATAGTGGTGTTTCTAAAATCAAGTGAGTGTTTCAGACCTCTTGGCTCAAGATCTGTTGTTAGAGAACTGGTCCTAGATCTCAGTCCTCAGTGAAATTGTTGGCAGCAGCTACACTGAAACAGTTGGAGCCTGAGTAGTACTGATTACCAAGGAACCTTTGCATTTTCCTTTACTCTCATGGCACTAAAATGGCTGTTGTGCTTTACCTGGTGCTGGAAATGGGTCAGAGGTGTCAGCAGTGTGAGGGGCTGCTGCCCATCCCAAGTGCCCAGTGCTGCCTCTGCTCTCTGCCCTCACATCTTTGCTTTTCAGTATTTGGAGTGAGTGTGCACAGAGCACTGCTTAATATTTTTGTAGAGAGTTGATGGGATTTCCAGCAAGGCCCTACTTGTCCTTTGGCTTTGTCTGCTTTTGAAGATGAAAGTTGGTTTTTTTTTTTCCCTCTTGGAAGATGGGTTCTGTATCTAATCCAACTGAATAAATCTCATGACTATTGCAAGTAATATTTATGCTTCCGTTCAGCCTCTGAGTCCAAGTTCCTTGAAACAACATTAGTCTTGAAACAAAATAGCCACATTTTCTAAATTTAGAGTTACTCCACAGTTGGATAACTGGCTGGAAATGATACATCATGAACCGCCTCTTCAGATTTTTGTCCTTAGCACATGTGACTTCTGTCAGAAGTCTTTTCTCTGTCCTTGTGCTGCAGGTTGTTGAAGTTGCTCTGATTTCACATGCTGTGGTACAGCCTTGTTTCCATGAACTGTCCATGGGTTCAGTTTAAAGCAGAAAGTGGGAACAGAGGGATCTCCATCCTTTTTTTAAAAAACTTGCCTTTGTGTTTTTTATTTCCTAAAGTCTGCAGATGTGGATGATTCATTTGCTTCCTGTAAGGGGTGGTCTGGCCAACGTTTCAAGTGTATTCCAAAGAGCTTGAGAAGTTCTTCCTAGTTGTAATAGTACATAATCACAGAACTTCCTCGACTGTGCATCTCTGTACATTCCTGAAATACAAGAAAGAAGAGAGCATCCTGTGGAATGCCACAGCAGGGAAGGTGACACTGTACAGGAAACACCAGCATTCCTGGCTGCTTAGTTTAGGAAGAAACTTCCCAATGGCTTTCTTAATTCATTAACTGATATTATCATCCTAATGTCAGTGTTGTGGGATCTTACTATGTGTTAAAATTGGACCAGCAGATCCAGAGTATGTCATTGACTCAGCATTGACTCAGTAACTACTTTTTCACCCACAACATCTGACCTGCATAGCTGATTCTGCTTTTTGGTGCTTTATACTCTGGGGCCAGAAACTTCCTCTGTTTAGTTTTGTGTGGTGGTGGGGATTGTGCTGGTACATGATGGAGAAGAATGTCATTTGGTTCACAAATGAAATCTGCCCTGTAATGATAAAGCAAAGTGTGGGGTAACTTTATTGTAACACAATGTGTGCTGGGCAGGAACTCTCTATGAGCACTCTAGGCACCTGCTGCTGAGGGCCTCACTGCAGGAGCAGCCTGCTCTGTCCCTCAGAGAAGTTCTATTAAAGAGTTAACTCTTTGCTTTGATCCCTTGAATTAGGAACCTGTCCCAGTCTGGATGAGAAAAGTTGTAATTTCTAGCATAAACATGCAAGCAGCCTACACCCATCTCCTCTAGTAAAAAACAAATCTAACTCCTAAATAGCTGCTTGTCTTTATAAATGTGCTATTATGTGCTGAAGCACAACTATTTTCTCCCTTTTCACCCTCAGACAGTATATCACTAACTTCTTTCCTGGAGAAGGTCTTTCCCCACTATTCCTGCAACCCTTGTCCACACTTAGTCCAGCTCACACCATGCTTTCTTCATTAGAGTTTGCTCTGTCTGCCCTGATCAGTCTCGAGTGCCTTGTTGAATGCTATTCATGTTTCTTTCCTGAGCCCAAGTGTTAGATGAAAACAATTCCCACATCAAGCACTCTTTGTATTTCAAGGGAGCATTATGTGATTTGCTCTCGTGTTTCTTGTTTTGTTGTGGAGCTTAGAGAAAATTTAATTTATGGAAAATAAATATCACCAATATGGTAATTGCTCTAGTCACTTCAGTGAATGTGTAAACTCTTTAGTTAGAAGAGTCTTCCTGTTTTTTTTCAGTCTTGAGACTCTGAACTTTGGAAGAAATCCAGGCTGAATTCCTGGCTTTGTCCTAATTGTGCTGTCTGTATTTTTTTCTATTCTCACTAACATAATTTAGTACCAGTTTGCCATCCATAGATATTGGTTACCATTTGAAATCAATCTGCTTGTGCACAATGGTTAAAATAATTGTGATTTGAATTTCCTCTTATTTTAGTGTAATGAATGCAGCCCGAGTGTGTGTTGCACTAATTCCGTGTACTCTGCTGCTTAATTGGCACTGGGTACAAACACACCACGTGTGTTCACACCTCATGTCTCCCTCACAGGGATGCTTTGGTTTCTTTTAGTGCCCTGCAGTTGCTTTCTCTGCAGCTCCAGCAGCCTCTGATTAGCAGATGTACAGAGGTGCAGGGCAGCTCTGGAGGGCATGCTCTTACCTGAGAGCTCCTAAAGATGCCATGCTCACTCTAAAGTGAGCACTGCAAACAGGGAGCTGGAAAAGTGATTTTTTTTTTTTTTTTTCCCTTTAGTGGCTATGCCAGATTGGAAACTGGCAGTGCTGGAAACCCAGCCTGTTGGATTTGACAGTGTTTGACTTTGGCCATGGTTGGGTAGAGAGGTCTCATCACCCACCCTTCCTCTCATAGTAACCATCGAGTGCACTTTACTGTCCTGGTGACTGACAAGAACCTTAACTTTCTCTTGTGATAATCTCTTCTAATCTGGCAGTGATAAGTGCTTGCTGTCAGGAGAGCTTTGATGGGAAATTAAGGGACTGAAAAATCAGCTTTGAAGGTGGTGTTTGTAGGGCAGATTCCCATCTCTGTGCTCCTGTATCTGTGTCTCTGAATGAGTGTTGTGCTCTTGTACTGCTGAGAGGGCAACAAACTCAAGGTGGAGAGTTCTTTTCCAGAACTGGGATCTTTGTGGCTGCTTGGTACTGTGGGCTAGCAAGCTGCTAACTTTGGGCTAGCAAGCTGTTCCATAAAAACATTTATGAGCAGTCTTAGAACTCTGCTGTGTGTCTCCTTTCTGCTTCTTCTTGGTGCTGGAAGAATTTGTGATGGTGGCAGCAAACTGAACACCCCAGGAGCTGAGGAGTCCATGATAGTTCTTCTGGAAGGCAGCCTAAGGAATCTTAATGAAGTGCCCATTGTTCTTGTTAGTGCTGCTAACTTAGCCCAGCTTTAGCACAGTTCAGGTTGCCTGCCTCTGATCTGCAGTGCTGGCAACGCTTGAATAAAGCCCTCAAATAAAAGATCAAAGATTAGAGGCAAAATGATATTCAGAGCATCATTGTCCAACCTGTGTATTCAAGTGAGCATGGTAGAAAAGACCCCAAATTGCAGTTTTTAAGTATTTGCTAGCTGGGCTCTTGGCTCAGCTGGTTCCTACTGTGCTGTAAGAGGATCAGGTACTACTGCTGTACACAAAAGTTTGTTGTTAGAGCAGGTTGTTTTTTCATAGCTCTTTCTTTCTTTCCTTGGATTTTAATACCATTTGGTTTCTTCAGAGCTCCTGAAGTGTTCATGCCCTTTGATTAGGATTAGTTTTCTCTTCACACCTGGAGAGACTCAAAGACCCTTTCTTTTCACATCTCTTATCTTTGCTATTTTCATTGTTCTCTGGGAATTAAGTTATTCAGGATAATAGCATATTCATGCACTTGAGAGCAGTCTCTATCCTCCTCTGGATGGCTGGCAGGTCACCCATTTGCCCTCTCAACATTCCAGTTTCATCAGAAAAAGATCCCTAGATATTCTCAAAGTGTTTAACTGGTAATTATGACCTTCTAGCCTGGGAGTGTTGCATCTGAACTGAGGAGTGCTGTTGAGCTGAGCTTTTTAGGGTTTCCTCCTAGTGAACAATGCTGGCACGTGAGCTAAAAGGACATCCCCCCACTAAATTGCTTTAGGGTGTATAAAATGAAGCAGGATTATCTGTATTCTGAAGAAGAATTAAACAAAGGATGTTTCTTCTGTTCTCATGGAAATGAGGCTCTGGGAGGAACATTGCAAGGTTAGTATGTGCTGTGTGCATACCTAGTGCTGCTCCCTAAGCTTAGTCTCAACCAAAGTGCCTTTATCTCGTGCTTTCAGGAAAACCAGGCCCCTGCTATGTTCAGCTACAGCGTGATTTAGCAAAGTGGCAAATCTTCATTAGAGACCAGGGAGAGCTTTTAATCAGAAATGACAACATGCAGTCTGTGATTTACACCCAGGTCTCAAGTGATGGGTGAAATCACCCTTCTCAACACCCACCTTGCTATAAATAGCTGTTTTCACTGGGGGCAGGTGCTACTGAAATGTCACTTGCGTGACATCTGAGTGGTGTGTGTCTCAGAGCCGAGAGAGGCATTGTCTTCCTCAGATGGATTGAAACGTGTGTGTCTCTGCCAAGAGATGTTGTAATGGTGAGATAGGGATCGATCAGAGCTACTCTTGAAGTGTTTTGAAACTCTGATACTTCCTTGAATCATCGCAGTGCTCCATTCACAAAAGCTGCTCTTGTTAAAATGTCACGCTGTTAGATGTGTCTTATGTTTTATCCCACCCTATTCCATCACCATAAGGGATTTTTTTTTTCAGGAAACTCTACTTTTTCAGTTCCCTACGTTTGTGCACATCACAAGGGTTTCTTTTCTCCCCATTGTTATGAACAGAAGTGTTGTTTGAGTGCCCAGACAGTTGGTAACATCTGGCAGTCTGCTTTTTGGTGGAGTGTTAAGTATCTTCTGAGTTCTGTTTTTATAATTGTCCTCTGAAAGAGTGAGCCATGGTGACTTTCCCAATGGAATATTTATCTGTCACATGCTGTCTGCAGTGTTGTTGTGGGACTATACTTCTGACACTGACAGTTTCTGAAAGAGGAAAATTAGTTTGTCTTGATCCATCCATTCAGCCCTGGAGTGTTTCTTGAACTTTGTGGAAGGGTCTGAGATGGGTAGGAGAAAAGTAGGATTCAATTGCAAGTTGCCATTATTACAATCACTTTGCAAGATGAACTCTACCAGTCATCACTTGGTCTTGAGATAAGAGCAGCAGCTTCTTTTTAAACTTCATTGACGTCTATTTTTAAAAGCTACTTTATGAAAAACATCTTTGCTAGATGAAATAGATTTGGGACTTTTGAATTACATGCTTTGATTTTAAGCAGACTTCACATCTTCAGGCTGTTCCTGTTCAGAAGGTGCATGACACTTAAATGCTTTAACACTGAGGCTTCTGAGCACCTTGCTGGAGAACTTGGACACCCAAAGCCCATTGAAGTTTTCCCTGTGTTGCTCTGCTTTTGAGTGTCAAGGAGGATTTTAGTGCAGAAGCCTGTGGGTAATGGCATTGTGGTGACATTGGAATCCTGAAAAGGATCCATGGTGGTGGCAGACTCAAGCACTGATGGGCAAGTGTGTACCAAACCTCTGTAAAAATGATTTAGAGTAATTCCTATTTTTGCCCTGCCATCTATCTCAGCCTGGTCTGCTGACCAGACTGAAAGCTGTAAAGAGCTCTGAATCTGGGGCTGAAGCAGCATGTATGTTGTACACAGTGAAGGTGCATCCTTGCACACAGCTGGGTTTGGGAGCTTTGTTTCATTTCCCCAAGTTTGGCAGGTGGGATGGAGGAGTAGATGCAATGCTGAACAGCACCAGGAACCTGAGAAGTGCTGGTGCTGCAGTGAGGGGGTGGATGTTGTAGAAATGCTGTCTGTGGTGCTGGGTTCAGCTGCAGAGAGAGACTGAGGTCTGCCCTGCCTTAGGGAGCCTGGATTTGGCTTGGATGTGGTCTGGCTGCCAGACTGGCCTGACCACTGCCTGAGTAGTTCTTTTCACTGGCATTTCCCAGCCAGTGTCTCAGGAGAGCTGCCTGGAAAAAGGAAGGAGTTTATACCATGAAAAAGGAGAGGAGGTGCTTGTTTCCTTCCAATTACAGGGAACTTTAAACCTGATCTCTCCTTAGTTTGTTCTGTTTGGAGTGATTCAAACCAGAGGAAAAATCGTGGGATTTTCTTCGTCTGTGATTTTCTTACCCCGCCCCTGGTGATCTCATATCTGTTTAAATCAGAGACCTATTTCTGTGCAACATAATCCTTGTTTTGTGACAGCTTATTGTATGCACATTCTGTGTGCATCTCCTGCTCTTTACTGCTTAGTGTGTAGCAAAGCAGGAGTTATTTTTACTGCTGTCAGTGGTGTTGAATTTGCAGCACTGGGTGTATCCAGTTCTGCATCCACAGAGCAAGCAGCCTTCAGAGGGATCAGGGGCTTGTGCTGCTGCTGGTGATGGAGAGGGCAGAAAATGATGAGGGTCAGCCTGCAAAAACTGTCAGATTTTTGAATGTCTAAAATTGATATGGGATTGAAAAACATACCTGAAACTAATTCCAGTGGGGAAAATGCACTGCTCAAATGTGTATTTTCCAAAGGCTGTGGCAGTGAGGTGTGTTATTCAGTGCTTTTTCTGCATTTTCTCAGTTCCTATTGCACTCTGATGACTTCAGTGGGAGCTGTTGTCCCTGATGCCCTGCTGACAGACTGTGGCCGTGTCCCTGGTGTGCCCAGGGGAAGCTCTGACAAATAGGCCCAGCTCCCTGGATATGCTGCCTCAGAGCAGCATTACACAAATTCCTTCTCTTTTGAACTTTCTGTGTTTCATTTTTGGTTTCTTGGGGACTTTCTTAGGGTGGGTTGTGTGCGTGTGGTTTGGGGAGTTGGTTTTTGCTAGATCTGCATTTAGTAGAGGCTGGATCTTGAAAGCAGTTTGAATTTCCCAGAACTTTTGGGACACAAGGGTTAGATGTATTCCTTTTATGTGAGTTGCTGCTCTTTTTTTTTTCTTCTTTTTTTCTTTTTTTTTTGGTATTTTAATGCAGCCCATGAGTCTGCTTCTCTTTGTTGTTTTCACTAATGGCTCACAGGCTCCTTTCCTGTGGAGAGAAGAGTTGAGCTTGCTGAGTACCCCAAAGCCACCTCCTGAATTTGTCTTCCTCATCAAATCTGATCTTGACTTCAGTTTTTCCAGGAGACAAGCCCTTGTCCTACAAAATAAAGCTGCTGGCCAGGCTCACTGGGGTCATGGGGAGGCTTTGGTGTTCATCAGTCCCAGTGGTCTCTGGAGCAGAAGGTGCCCATCAGGTTGCAGGTACTGCCTGCCATTATTTGTACCTGGTGGCTTTTTAACCACTCTCTTGTGGAGCTTCTGTGAGCTGTGTTATCTGGAGAGACATAAGGCACTCCATCCATCCCTGCTGAACCCTGAAAAAATGCTGGAGCTGATTAAAGAGGCACATTCCCTCTGGAGATGGGGCTGCTTTGAGGAAAGGAATGTAGGTCATGGTTAAGTATATAAAATGAAAAACTATTCCATTGTAGTGGCAGCATTTCACCACAATAGTCCAGTGAGGTCCTTGCACTAATAGAAAACCTGTTCTTATATATGTGCTATTTAATGTGACTCATTAAGCAAGCCTAATTAAACAGCAGCTTCAGCCTAACTGAACAGCATGGCACATACAGTCCTTAAGGCTTTAATGTTGGCATCCTGACCAGTTGATCCTCCTGTGTGCCATGTTTTGCCTATCCAAATCACAGTTCTCAGGTGTCAGAGCCCAAGGCCAGGAGAAAGGAGAGCAGTGAGGTTTGAGGCCCTGTTAAGTATCTGTCAGGATAAAGGTAACAGTGCATCCATGCCAGCCTGAGCCAGGCACGGAGCTCCAGGGTCATGAGAAATGAGTCCAAATGGAGGAATTAGCAGGATGGAAGCTGGCTTTTTGGGGAGGAGGAGATGCTCTGTGGTCACTGCTTGACTTTGTTGCAAAGGTGTGTGTTGTAACATGCAGGGGACTGCCCAATGCACACCTGATAAGGGATGTATCCTCCAAAAAATTGACAGGAAGATGAGGAATGCCTGTCAACAGCAAGCTTCAGGCTGGTGGTTGTTATGCAGATGTTCATGGTTGAGAACTTTTCAATAAAGATTCTACTGCATCAGGTGCTCTCTGGATTTTGTGGGTCATTTGTGGGTATTTTGCTTTAACACCATTGTGGGTCATTTCATATTCCTAGCAAAAGTGGCTTTTTCTGTATACTCAACATACTCTTTAATCTTGACAGTATCTTGAGTACATGAGTGGATACTTGAGTATATGCAGGGTGTTCACCTTTGCATAGAGAAGTGCCATTTTCTTGGTGTATTATTGTCCCCAGTTTAACAGTGCACCTGTTTTTTCTTAGGTACCATGTTCAAGCCCAGTGCTGCTGCATTTCAGGGGCTGATGGCACAGTACCCTGCATGTGTCTGCAAATCTGAGCAACCTTTTTTGAGTAAAAATTGTTGTAAGTGTAGGTGTGTCCTGGCAGTGCCTCCCTCGTGTGACTTGGTCAGAGTTGCTGCTGGGGGTTACATCTCCTGCTCAGGAGCCTGCCACATCTGAGTAGTGTACATTGGCAATTAATGAGCAGGGGCAGTTTTAAGGAGGAACTTAGTTCATGTGTTTAATTAGGAATGACAGGCCATATTATGCAGCCTAAGGCTTATCTACCCATGGATCCTTCCCAGAACATGGCTGGGACTCAGCACCTCGGAGCAGTTCTGCTTCTGGTTGTGCTATTGCTGTTCAGTTCATGCCATGTGACTTTTCAGCAACTCTGAAATCTGCTGTCCAGTCATTCCTTTCCTGGGTCACAGGCCTGCAGCTTTGTCCCTGTTTCAAGGCTTTTCAGAAAAGTCCTCACTGTGGCATTTTGTCAGTGCTGGGTAAAGGCAAAGTTCAGTGAACATCAATATTTTTTAGAAGAGGAAGAGGCAGAGCACTGCTCTAGCTGTCAGGGCAGCAGAGCCCTCTCAATCATCTTGCAAGGGTATTTATATTTATAGTGTTTGCAAATCTCCTCTACCTGTGTTTATGACTCAGGGTTTCACTGGGGCTGTGATGAGCTGAAATACCTCTCTTATAGCTGAAGTCAATAAAGCAAAGAATGTGTTATGTATGTACAGCATGTAACAGAATGTGGTGTTAAAGCAAAATACCCACTTACCTGCTGTGTATAGCAATATATCCTCAAAAAAACCCTGTGCATAGCAATATATCCTCAAAAAAGGCAATTTTAGGAAGTAGGCATCAAGTGAATTACAGTTCCAGAAATATAGGGCTCACTGTCAAGGATAACAGACTTAGCTTAAGAAGGCAAAATTTATTTTGCAGAGGAGACTATTGATTAGTTGTTCACCAGACTGTTTTTATTGTTTGATGTGTAGATGCAAAGGCATCCAGATGTACAAAGCATGCACTTGGAGACAAGCCACTGCAGGAGCAGGGATCAGTGGCTTTGTAATGGATTAGGTTTTTCATTTGTCCTTAGTATTTTTTTCTTCTTGGTTAAGATACTTGCTGTTAGCACAGGTACAGTGCGAGACTTGATTGCATCTGTGCTAGGACCTGATACCTTTCTTCTCTGAAAGGTGCTCTGGATGTTTGTTTTAGAGGGGAAAAACAGCATTTCACTGCCTGGCCATGTGGCCATTTGAGGCAGAACTGCTGACTTTGGGCAAACAGGCTTTTATTGCTTTTTGCCTGTGCTGTCTGGAGTGAGCACTTACTCCTCTAAGAGCATCTCAGTGGAGCTGCTTACACCCAGTTAATTTACACCTGAGACAGTCCACAGAGGCAGTGAAGGTGCTTTAGGTGAAAGATCTTGGCTCATCCCAGACCTTAGGCTGAGCTGCACATCTGTAGGGGGGGGGGAAGGACAGGAGGGGAGCAAATGCACTTTGTAAATGTGAAATGTTTGACAGTTTCCAAGTCAAACATGGCATCTCCCAATGCTGTTTTAGCATCTTCTCTAACCAGCTCTGCTCTGAAATACCTTACAGGTGATGTTAGTGTGTGATGTTTGTGACATTGGGCCGAGAAGACACTAAAGAAATTTTCCTGCTAGGAGCAGCTTCCTGATCTGTATGCAAGGTGAGGGATGCAGCAAGGCATCCCTTAAAATAGTTTTAAACCTCAGTTTGGAAAATTCTGCAGCTTTAGTCTTTGACATTTATGGGGAAATAGTCAGCTCTGAGGTGAGTTCTGCTAACAATCAATCTCACCTTGCTTGTCTGTAAGAGGTGACCTTTCAGAGATGTTTTTAGTGAAGGGGCAGTTCCAGGTCTCAGAAACACTCCTCTTGTTAAAAATGGAATATTTCACAGCTTCCTGGTTGGTCTAGAAGTATGTTACTCCCCTGGGGACTCTTTGGATGCTGGGTCTCCTAAACACATAAGCCTTCCTTGAAAACTGGATTTGAGTATCCTGGGAGATATTTTTTCCCAGGAATTTGTGATTGTTCTGTAGCTGTTGGGCTGAGAAGAGGAGCATAAAGATGTATTCCTACATACAAGGAAGTTTGTAGCTGTCTATGTTATGTCCAGAGGAAAACCACACTGGCAAGGATTAATGTGTGTAGAAAGGATTTTGCCTTAGAAGATGTGTAGAGGAGAACTTAGCAATCCACCTTTGGGCAGGTTTAGAATGGGAACCATGTGTACCTTGTACAAAACCAGGGAACATCTGGTTTGTTTCCTCCTGTGGTTCCTGTGCCATTACTTTAAGTGTTTACCTATATCAGGGGCTCTGTGAGTTCTGTGAGCCATCTCTTGATGTGTTGCTTGGTTGCTTAGTTCCCAAGGAAGAGATGGGGAGAAAAGAAGATTCCCCAAGCTATAACCTTGAATTATTGTCACATCAGATATGCTGCTGAATAACTGAACCTGTGGGGTAATGTGGAGGGGACAGTGGTGTTTCCATGTGGATGCTGGATGTTCTGCTGGGCAAGTGCTGTGTTGTCTCAGGCTGCTGGCAGAATCTGGAGAGCTTACAGTAAATGGTTTAGAAGTCAGCCAAGAAAACACCCGAAGGCAAAATGATACAGGAGTGTTGTATGATGACATTGATGAGTTTTAAATATGGTGTTGAAAGCTTTGTGTTCTGGCTGAGATGGGAAGGAAGAAAAAGTCAGTCCAGTAGACTTACCTGTGCAAGGAGGGAGAGACAAGGCTTTGCTCCAGGGGTATTAAGTCAGACTCTGCTGGGCTTTTATATTTCTGTCTCTATTGTATCATAACTGTCACCAGTTCTTGTTGAGATTTTTCTCAGATTTATTGAAAGGAGTTGAAGGTTGGTTGCTTTTGTATAATAGAGTGCATAAGCAGAAGGCAGTGAATTAAACCTGCTGTGGCTGGGAGATGTTTTAGTCTTCCCACAGCCATTCTGCAGGTGGTGGATCCACCCCTCCCAGAAAGGGATGTCACAGTGCAGGGGTTGCAGAAATCCAGTCATTAAATATCTGGGCTTCTGTGGCTCGGTGTATGGATTCAATAGGGGCTGTTCCTCCTTTTTGTAATGGCCAATACAGCATTTATGTGTGTGGGGGATAACTGAAACTCTTTCAGTGAATAGAAAATGCAGCTGAGGTTTTTTGGGCAATGATGCAATTGTGCTGCATTGTCCCAGTAGCATTCACATTCTCTTCTGCAGTGAAAGCTGGGGGAGTGGCTTTGCTGTTTATCAGAAATAAATGCATGCACGAGGTACCCATGCTGTCACTGAATTTTGGATAGATTCTCTAGCATTCCAGAGGTTCCTTCAGCTAATGTAAAGGCTTTATTTTTTTTAAGCAATGTCTGACTTAACTATAGCTACAGCTGGCTCAGAAGGCGTGTTATTTACCAAGAAGCCTTTGCAGAATGCTTGTTCTGCCTTGGAGCAAGCATTGGCCATTGTACCTCTTAAGGCAGCATTTGCCTTTGCTCTGTGCCAGGCAGGAGCGAGGTGACCCCAGACCTCTGCCCTGGCTGTGTCCCCACAAGGAGACAGTACCACTGGTTTCCTTGTCAGCTAAATGTGAGTGTCCCCAGAGTGCTCTTAATCACTAGCTGTGGAAACTGCCCCCCAGGCCAGCCTGAGCATCCTGTATTTCTCAGCTAAGCTAGCCAGGTCCTGATCTGCCTCTGGAATCCACTGCCCTCCCTCTTCTCCTCGGGCTGCATGTAGCATTCCTCCTATGAAACAGAGCACTGAGGCACTGCAGTGTCTTTGGGGAGTGTGTTCTGCATGTGAGATCAACCAAGAATATTTCTCCAGGGGGATGCTCTGATTCCAGAGCAGGCATGAAACTCGGAGAAGGTACAAGGGAGGCTGGGCAGCTCCATGGGCTGGCTGCCTGGGATTGACTTGGGAATGTGGCATGACACAGCATTGCTGTGCTTTCAGTTATTGCTATTTATACATTGCTTTTCGGGGTTATTTTGTCTCCTCTAGGAGTTTCTGTACTTGATAAAATATTCTTGCTCAAGTTTATTAAATTTGCTGAAGTTACTAGACTTATTTGAGTATTTTGGCTCTGTGGCAGTGCTCTAACTCTGGATCCAAACAGGGCTGAGTGTGAGGGAATTTATTTCTTTTAAGATGGGTCTGGATTCAGTCCCCTCAAGTAATTTGACCTGCAGACTGGACTTGCATTCAGTCTCATATGTGAACTAAAACAGGCACTCTAAGGATTTAAGGATAACACACTAATATCTTCCCTAGGAGAGAAAATTGCAACAATTGTGAAACATTGCTGTCTGTGGGGGAAGGGACTCCTGTGAGGGTGGTAGTGGAGGCTCTGGGTGAAAGAAAGGGAAAGGAGAGTGGGCTGTATTACACTAACCATCCTGTGTCAACCTCCTACACTTGGGTGTCGCATGGCTGACATCCTATCAAAGAGCTCTGGCTGTGTCCAGAATTTTAAGCAGCTTTATAAATAGTGTTGCTCAAACTGCCTGTGTGTGCAGAGACTGTGAACGACTGGGGTAGACCAAAATATTATTGGTTTAATTTTTGAAGCAGTCCAAAAATGGGAGCAAGAAAGAGTAGAAACCTGAAGTGTAGAAACACCCATGGATTATCTCCTTCCTCTGCAATCTGGGGGGTCTGTGAGAGAGGCAGCATTGCTGGAGATGGCAGGCTGTGAGACTTGCAAGGCATGAATATGTGAATCTTGTCAAGGCATCTGAAACCATTCTTTCTCTCCTACTTGCCTGACGTCTTCCTGCTTGCAGGTTATGCTGTGTCTGAATAATTGTGAACAATTAGAAGCTAATTTAAATGGCTGGTTTGTATTCACAGCAGCAGCAAATGAGCTAACCAGCTGGAAAGCAGACACGGTGATTTTCTGTTGATATGTCTCCCTCTTGTTGTTCCCCGGCAGTTTTTGCAAGGTGGATTTTTTGCTGTGGGCTAACAGGGAGTTTCTCCTGCCCTCTGTCCACCTGATTGCAAAGGGGAAGGAGTGCTTTGTGCCCTAGCACAGAGTTACCACCAACCCAGCAGAGTCCAGTTTAGCTCAGCAAAAGAGCCCACCCTGGTTTGCTCCAGGAATGTGGAGCAAAGCAATATTTTTTTGTGGACACACTCTTTACTTCTACTCTAAAAGATGTAGAAAGGTGAGGTACACCTGTTGTGCCTTGGGAGTGAATTGGCCAGCAACAGTCACACAGATTTCCTCACAGTATCCTTTTTATCCTCTAAAAGGCAGAGGGAGATCTGAGCAGCCCCACTCTTTCCTCCAGACCTGGCAGTATGCCCCAAATGCAGCTCAGAGTGGCCAGTGACTAATTTCTGTGTTGCTGATGCTGTCCAGGTGGCATCCCCATCCATCCAGGTCCAGCAAGAACCTGGAAAACCTGTTGCATAATCACTGCCTTCTCCCTCCCAAGGCAACAATTTGAGGAATTCTTTTGCTTCAGGTAAATGAAAGAGCTCCTGGACAGACAGTTTTTGCACACAGGGAGGTACCACAGCTTAATTGGCAAGTTACAACAGTGGGCTGTTGGGAATCCTGGGAATCCAGACTGGAGGCTGAAAGGGGGTTCTCTCCCTGTCACACTGGGTGGTGTCAGCATCCATGTGAGCTGCTCAGGGGGGTTTCTTCCACCAGTCAAATGCATCTCCCTCAGAGCTGCCAAAGGAGCAGCACAGCCATTGCTTTCACCTGCATGGTCAGGTGTTAACCAGGCTCTCTGCAGCCACTCCTTAGCTCCTCTTGGAACTGGGTGTCTCTTGACACACTGGGCTTGGGGGTCTGTGGAGCTGCTGAGTTCCTCACAGCAGTTTCTTCCTGAGGATTGCTGGCTCCTATCTGTGCTTTGAGTGAGGCTTTACTGTGAGAGCAGTGTTGGCTGATGTATGGGCAAAGTGTTGTCCACTTTCCTGCTCCTCTCAACCAGCTTCTCCTGTGTCTGTAACTCTGGTCTCCTGCGGTTTTCCTCAGGTAACAGTGCCATCTGGTGCTGGAGCACTGCTCTTGGTCAAGCTTTCCTCAAGTACTTAGGCAGAGGTGATAGGAGAGTGGTATTGCTTTTACTCAGCCATCTTACTGTGAGAAGGTGGAAGAGGGTGTCCTGTAATAATCTGTGCTTTTGGGACATTGCACCTGGAGATGATCCTTTGTCTTTTCTGTTTAACAGTTGATGTTCCCAGGACTGCTGTACACAGAAGACTGAAAACATGAGGCAAGAACTGGAAACACTGAGAAGGGAGATAATTTTTTACTATAAACTGCTGCTAAGAACAAAAATCCAACATTTAAATTAAATCCTGTAACTGAGGACATCTTTGAAAGATTCCCTGTAGGATTCTAAGTGACTTCCTCGTCACTAAATCTTCTCCTGAAAGATCTTTACATGTTTTCTAGTCATAGCCCTGTACTTTTAAATTTAACCCTTCTGTATCTTTATCCTGAGTATCATGTTCATGCATTCTGAAATATTTTTACTTTATTATTTCATTCTTTTTATTTCCTCTAAAGCTTTGTAAACCTTTGTGCAGACACAGGATTTGACTGTGTTCCCAGATGAAAGTCCTGGTTACTGGCTGATGGGAGTGAGTATATGGAATGTACTGTTTGAACAAACAGCACTTGATGACAAGGTTGGCAAAATTCAAACTCTTCTGTAGTTTTTTTCTTTAGATACCAGGATGTCTTTGCTGCTTTACCCCTTTTTCAGGCATCCAATCCAGGCTGGCACATGTGGGTGTGTGGTGGTGTTGAGCATTTACACACCAGATAGAAAAGTGAGGCTGAGGATACTGAAAAACTGAGAGTGGCTATTGTTTATGCAGCTTTGCTTGTCTACTTCCAGGATCCTCCTCTCCCCCAGCCACATTCTCTCTTCTGGGAAATGCTCCCAAACCTACTTATTTTCCTTTAAATAATAACAACCCAGCAACCTTCCTGTTGTCTTATCTTCCTTCCCTTGAATTGCTGCCTTGTACTTCATTTTCAGAGTTGTGTGTTCACTGGGCCAGGGAATCTGTGTTGTAGTGTTTTCCAAAATGGCATGTAAATATGCAGAGCCACAGAAGTGATTTGTTGCCAGTAAAATAAATAATACTTCTTGGACAGGGGAAATCCAAGGAGAAGATTTACTTTTACTTAGCAAAAGATCTCTGTTAAAGCCAGGTCCTTCTGCTCCAAAGCACAGCATTTACCCATGTTATAATTACAATAAACTTTTGTTTCATCCAATGATTTATTCAGACTTTTTAACCAAATTCCACCTCTTGGAAAAGTAGAATGCTTCAGTGTCTTTCTGCCAGGAGGCTCAAAGGTGATATTTGTTGGGAGGAGGGGAAGATCCTGTATTGTTTGGCTATGACTGAAAGACCAGAACTTTGCTGTGAAAGGAGTTTTGTACTTTATTACCCAAAAATTAAAAACAATAGGTTGTGTGGTCAGAAATGTGAACAGGAACAAAAGTGGCTACAAATCCATTGTGGATCAATGTGAAAATAGGGGAGACTCAGGAAGCTTCAGCCTGAACTTGGAAGGCACTCAACTGAGTGATTTCAGGTTTCTGTGTCCATAATATGTCATAAAGACAAATTACAGAGCTGTCACTTTGTCTTACAGGAGCTGCAGGTCCCCAGGGAGGTTTTGCAGCCCTGGGAGATGATCAGAACTAATGACACAGCTGGATTTTGAAGCTGCTGTGTTACAAGTCTCCCTGCACCTCCAGCAGTGTCAAAAGGGAATAGTGATGTGGAGGCAGTGATCTGGTTCTCATTTTTCAGATTGTCTGCTCTCCTGTGGGTGTTGCAGGGACTTCTCTTCTTTGCTGCCTGCCACGAACTCACTTGTTGTTTACTCAGTGACTCTACATGATGGCAGGTGCTGCCTGGCTCTGGCAGCCCTGGATATAGCTTGTGTGTAATTAGATAAAAAATCGTGTTCCCTTTGTACAGGGGTTTAGAGTTTAGTAGACATTCAGCTGGTGACAGGCAAGTGTGTGTTGGAGCAGTGTGTGCTGGCCTGGGGCTGGAAACTGCTGTGTTCATCCCTACCACTGATGGATTCTTCATGAGCTAATTAGGAAATTCTGCTTTAGGCCATGCCTTTTTCTTGTTTTCTGAAAAAATTATGTTCAAACTGTACAACTAATCCACAGTAGTTTGCAGGTAACAAGCACTACTTGGGGTTGGCTTAGTGGTGAATCTTGGTTTGTGCTGCTGTGGATGTGCTGAATGTTGGATGATTGGCAGATTCAGAGCTGCTGGTTGCTTGAACAAAAGAATTGTAATCTGTGATCAGGTGAATGCCTGCAGGTAAAGCTGCTGGGATGCAAAGCTGTCTTGGTTTCATCTTAGCCTCTGTGAAGTGTTCTAAAGCATTTATTTCAGATCAGGGGAGCATTTTAGCACCCCCATTGTCTACCCCTGTTCTGTCCCTCTGTACCTGAAGTTAATCATCAACCTGACCTTTCACAGAGGGGCCTTTGCACTGCCCAAGGCAGCCTCATGAACAAGCTTTTGGACTCTTGCACAGAATGCAGGAAACAAAGATCCTGCTCACTGTCCTTCCCCAGCTTTGACCAAACCAAATGGAACTTTGTGTTTCTGAGTCACTCAAGGCTCTTGAGAGTTAGTTCAGTTGTTCATATTGACCAAATTTTTAATCTGATGCAATTCCTAAATAACTTAAAATGAAAATGCATAATGATGCTAAAGTAAAATGGGTGAAAATCTCCATGTGTCTGCAGGCTGCCCAGAGAAGTTGTGGCTGTCCCATCCCTGAAAGTGTTTATGGCCAGGTTGGACAGGGCTTGGAGCAATGTGGGATAGTGGAAGGTGGCCCTGTCCATGGCAGAGGGTGGAATGAGATGGTTTTAAAGTCCCTTCCAGCCCAAACTCATGCATTAAAGGTATGAGTTATGTGGCAGAGCAGTGACCAGCTCAGTTCTGCGCTGGTGTAAGAAGCCACATACTACTGTGACATTTAATACTTGTGCAGGCAAAAGTTTGCCCCAGAAGGGTGTAGTTCTTCTGTAAGGAGTGCAGGAGTCTCCACAGCCTCCTGTCTCCAGCAGATTTTGAATTTTTTTTTTTGTCTGGAAGAGCTGCAGACTACTGGTGCTTGCCATGTAGGAGTAGCCAGGAGGTGTCATAGGCAGAACTTGTGTACCAATCAGTGCAAAAGATTTATTTTTATATTTTTTGCAGCTGCATCCCTCAAGGGTTGTTTTTAAAACCCTTTGTATCGTGTTGCTCATTGTTCAGCTTTTCTGGGTAGCAGAATTTTAGTTCTCAGGAGTCTTAAGTTTCTAGTAGTATATCTTCTGTCCCATTCACCCATCTTTCTTTCCCATAAAAACCCAGCATGGCTGGAAAACTTCAGTTAGAAGTGAAGCAACATGGGCCACTTCAAATGTCACAGTATGAATCAACTCTGAGCTTCCAGAGGATTCTCTGCTGTTGCTTTATCTTCTCTCCTCCTGCTTTTTACAACTTCTCATGTGCAATGCAATCTGATCAATGTAACACAAGTCTTTCACAGGAAGTGAATTGGGATATGGAACATGTTTTTCCAAGAGTAGTATGTGATGCCATTGGTAATGTGTTGATACTGAAAAGATATTAAAATATCTTGGCTTCAGATCTTCTGGGTCATTGAATTTCTGAACCTTTGTCAGAAGGTGTATGCTATATTTGGACAGCTGACTTGCTTTTTTAGACACCTCATCTAGATTTAAAATAAAAACACCTTGTGTTTAGTTGATTGCTATACTACTGTTGTAGCTGAAGTGAATTTGGGTGTGCAACCAGACTTCAAAGTTAAAAAAAAAAAAACAACTGGGGGATGCTGAGTTGGGTTGGCTGTTGCCAGTTGTGCTCTCTCCTGCCTATTTCTGTGAGCACCCATCCCACAGCCATTCCAGTGCCAAGGCAGCTCTGGAGCTGCTTTGTTTTCTCCTAATGCCTGGGGCTGCTGGTGGCCAGGAGCTGCTTGGTGTAGTGAGATTTCCTCTTAACCTCCAGTAAAGAGCCTGGCAGTGGTCCCAGTCACAAACCAGTGCATCTGCTGGAGGTTTCCAAGTCACAGCTTCAGGACAGGAGAAAAGGATCTATTTGCTTTTGGGTTTAAAAACCAGGCATGGGAACTGTGGTACATCATGTCCAGTTTCAGTTGCTGAGAGGCTGTCCAGATCTTTCAAAATTCTTCCAAAGAGCCTGTCTGTCAGCTCAGTGAAGCAAGGTTTTACCTTTTCCCAGCACCAGGCATTTGGATTTAGCTCTAACTGCCTATGGAGTGTGGCACTGAGGTTTGGAGAGGTCTGTTGTGCCTTATTACCTGTTGCTGCAGTAGTTGGTTTCCCTGTGCTTTGCTCTTAACCTGTGTGTTTTCTTCATCTTCTGACCACTGATGTTACAAGTTTCCATGGCAACTTCCAATCTCTCAAGTAGGTGCAGTCCATTCAAAACAGAATGCTAATGTGGGGATTGGAGGACACTGACAGTCCTGGTGACCCTGGAGGAATGTCCCAGGGAGTGAATTAATTTTTAACTCCAGAGCAGATTCAGATGTTGACTTGCCAGTGCAGCTTAAAAAACCCCCTCCATCTGTGCAAGTCTAAAGTTCTAACTGTTGATGTTGGACAGAAATCAGTACCTAGTTCATGTCTCCTGCATTTCAGTGTTTGTCCATTGTTGCAAAAAGACAAGTGCACTGGCAGCAGTGTTTTAAATGAGATCAGGTACACAGGATGTGCAAGGGGAGGGTTGGGACCTGTGGGATGGACAAGCAGCCCAGACTGAATAGAAGTGACAGGTCTGTGCAGGTCACAGCCTGGCCTCTCTGCCCTTGTGGTGGCCACTGCTGTCTAACTCCTTGTTTAAGTCAAGAGGCTGAAGCAGCTTTCATAATAGATACTTCACTTCTGAGTCAGCTGGATAAATGTCTCAACTATCATACTGCAGTTCAGTGTTTCATATCCAGCATTGTGCTTTCCTCCTGCTTTTTCTCCTCCATCTGTATGAGCTTGTTTCCAGAGCTCTTGTTTTGGAGGGTGAAACTCAGAATGTGTCTGGAATAGAAAGTGATGTTGTCACCACAGTGATTGTGTTGAAGGTAAAGGCTGTGGGATCACACTATTGCCCTTGAGCAAAGGTAATTTTTTATTGGTCAGACATTGCAGTTCTTTAGGTTGGAAAAGACCTTTGAGTTCAACCTTTAACTCACTACTGCCAAATTCACCACTAAATGGTGTCCCCAAATGCTACAGCTGCACATCTTTTAAATCCCTCCAAGAATGGTGACTCTTCCACTTCCCTGGGCAGCCTGTGCCGGTGCTTGACAGCCCTTTTGATGAAGAAATTTTTCCTAATATCCAGTCTAAAGCTCATCTGGCACAATGTGAGCTGCTTCCACTTGTCTTGTTACTTAGAAGAGCCTGACCCCCACCTGGCTACAGTTTCCATCAGAGAGTTGCAAAGAAGGAAGAGGTCCCCCCTGAGCCTGCTTTTCTTGAGGCTGAGCCTCCCCAGCTGCCTCAGCTGCTCCAGAATCTGAGACTGGCTGAGCATGAACTTTAACACGGGGAGCTGGTGTTGGCAGGCATTATCCTGGATCAGGTGCCCTCTCCCACAGCCAGGGTGCTCTCTGTTGCTGGGCAGAAATGCAGCTGTAAAACCATGACTGATAGGGTGAAAGGTGTGCTCCTAAATCTGTGTGTGGCTGGGTGTTGGGTCACAGTGCCAAGGTCTCCTGTCCTTCCTGGTGTTCCAGTGTGGGTTGATCCTGTGATGCAGCTTAGCAGTCAGCTCCTTTGAGGGGGGGTGTGTCCTGGCATGTTTGAGACTGAACAACCAAGGACTGTGTGTTGATGCATTCAGGTTCCTGTCTGTGCTTAAACTTGTCCCCAGCTTCTGTTCTTGGGATGTTTGGAGCAGGGGACATTTTTTTCATCCCTGCTTCCTTTGACTGTATTGTCTACCTGGAGTGCAATGTGGCAGTAGCAAAACAAAATGCTATTTGCAGGCAGAATTACCACCTGCTGCTTTTTCTAAAGTGAAATACCTAGAGTCCTGCCCCATGCAGAAAAGAAACTGTGTGGGATTAGGAAAGGGTGGTATGTGCTGGCAGTAAGCATGAATGAGTCGTCCTTTCTTGTTTGTTGGAAAAAACATTCTGAGGGATGATGACACTTGTAGCTGGAGCCTGTGTGGAAGTGGTTTTATCCACTGTTGGGTGCCAATGATGTCACAAGCAAACCTAAATTGCTAATTAGTGAATTTAGGTATACAGATAGAGACCAGGGATTTATGCCACTACTGAGTATCTCCAGTATTCAGTTTGTTTGTATACACACCACACAGGGCTGGTTGTCCCTCTTTCAATCCCAGCAACTCCTGTATTATTTGCCACTGAACTTCAGAAGTGATTGTTGCTTATTTACTTGCCACAATATGTGGCATTTGTGGCTAGTTCATATTATCAAAGTAAATTGTTCTGGTTTTGAGGTCTTGTCAGCAGGGAGATGTTGGAAAGGAAAATTGGCACTATGTCTTGCATTTGTTCAATGGATTTGAGAGATTAAACCCAGAGAGTTACAGTGGGAGTTTAGCCCACCCCTGCCTGGGGATGTTTGCTAATGTGAGGATCCAGTTTTCTGTCACAGATATCTTTCTCAACCTCTGCTGTTAGTTTTAAACAAACAAAACACAAACCACAAAGATTTTGTTTCAAATTACAAGTTTGTAATAAAAAAACTAGGCAAGTGGATGAAAGCAGAAACCTCCCCAGGCTTAATGAGTTGATGCTCAGTGGAAATGTTTGTCCTTTCCCAGTTTGCCCAGTTCCAGGTGTGAGCCCTGAAATGGCTCCTTTATTTCGTTTGAGGTGAGATGACTCAGCTGAGGAGGGGAGTGTGGTCCTGTTGGTGCTTTTTCTCTATGTAGAAAACCAGAATTTGTGTACCCCTCCTGCTGTGTGTGGTTTGAGAGCATCATCAGCCCTGCTAAAGTATCAGGTGTTCTCCAGATTGCAGCTGCTGCCTTTTGATGAGTAAATTTGCTGTGGAGCTCAGGCACTGATTCAGTGCTGAGCATCTGAATAGCAAAGGAAATAAATGGAGGCCAGAGCTATTCTGCCACTTCTTTTTACAGTCAAGGCCTTAAGGAGCATAACTGACCCCAGGCTGGGTGTGTCATCCCTCTTCACCAGGGTAAAATATTTGTGTAGTGATAAGTGTCTTTGGTTTGCCTTATTTAATGTGTAACAGTGAATTTATTTTTCTAAAAGGCAACACAAAACACATCTTGCATTTGAGGAGGGAGATCAGCTTGGCATACAGGAGCATAGGGTTCCTCAGAGCATCTCTGGGAAACTGCTATTTCTCATTCTTGGGGTATTACTGAGGCACATGGCTAGAACATAAACCCAGCCATGTTAATGCTGATTTTCATAGAGGTAAATATAGCAGCTGAGCTGTGAGGACCTATTTTAAAAGTGCTTCTGCAACAGAATTCCCTCAGTGCTGAGGGAGGGGGCTGTCCCTCGGTTGATCACATTGCTGTTGGTGTGACAGAGGATAGATATGATTGAACTGTTGTGTTCATCAACAGCCATTACAGCTTACTCTGGATGGGTTTCTTGTGGGTTTTGAGTCTTTTGTGACATGACAGACCTGTGAAGTATTTATTGTCGATGCTGGCATTCTGCCTCCTCCTTGGCTTGCTTTTCCTTGCAACTGAGACAGGTGGGTCTGGCACATGAAGCTGAAAATAGTGCTGCCTTTAAAAGCCAGGAGACCTGAAAATAGGTTAAATATAGACCCTCTGTAAAGAAAGTCTCATGCTTTGCTTTGGGAAGAATTTGTATGATTATATTCTTGAGCAAAGATAACAAAATAGGAATGCTGCTGTTTTACAGCTTCTGTGATTTACCAGCATTGACTAACCCAGAGATATTGCTGCTGCTGCTGCTGCTGCTGCTGCTGGGTAACATCGAATCATCTTGATGATCCGGGTTCTTCAGAGGCTGTATCATAGGGAACAGTATGGCTCAGTGATGTGTTGAAACATAATGCATCAATTTAAGCCCTAATGCATTTTGAAATGAAACTATCATCATACACTTGGAACTGTGCAGCTAAAATACTTCAGTTACAATACCCAAATTGCTGCTCATGCTTGAGTACTTACTGGAATGTGAATGTTGCAGCCTGATTCTGAATTTTAAAAGGCTGCCTATACAGTACTTACTTTAACAAATAATTTTAGAAAGCTGTATAAAAATTCATGTCTATCTATATACCGCAGTGGAATGTGGGAGGCAGTGAAAACACTTCTACAATCTGGAAATGTGCTGTGGGCTTCAGGTTTCCCACTCCAGTGTGGTTCTGACTCCAGAAGTTGGGTCTAAAAGCCTGCCTGGCTGGGTCTCTTCCTCTCTTACTGAAACACACAGTCAAGAAGATGATAAATACTCAGGTCCTTTGGTTTGATTCCAGATCCTGTTCTTGGATTATAGATTTGTCCAATTTAGTAAAGCAGGCTGTAAGCCAAAGGAGTGGGTTAAGATGAAATGCTGACAATGCACAGTGGAGTTCAGGCTGGGGATGAACAAGGAAAAGCCAGGAATGCAGCAGCAGTTGCACGGTTGGTTCTGCAAGTGACAAGAGGCCCTGTCCCCAATGGTGCATTCATGTGGCACAGAGCACAGGTTGTGTAATTAGTGTGTTTGCAGGGCTCAGAGCAATGTACCAATGCAAATAACTTCTGGACCACTGAAATGCTGATGAGGTTTCTCCTATTCAGCAGAGGGAGATTTTAGCTGAGGTAATGGGAGGCTGAGCAAGCCTGAAATTGGAGCTCAGACTTGTGGCCTCCTGCAGGACATCATTCCTCGTGTAGCATTCCAGTGTGTTCAATGGCAGCTGCATTTTGTAGTTTTAAGCTTGTTGAAAACACTTAATGAAGTAGCCTGCAAGTAGTCTTGAGGTCACTGAAACAGCTGGATGAAGAGCTACTTTTGGAAGACATCACTTGGTTAATCACTGGAGGTTCATCAAGTGATACACTCCCTTTCCAGGAGCACTCCTGGTGCCCACAGGTCTGTGTGAGCTGCTGTAGGGTATGTAAGGATGGTCCAGCTTCATCCTTTGTTGCAAGAACGAGCTCTTTGCCAGCAAGTGCTTTAACAGGAGCTGCAATAAGCAATGCTTTGGCTTTATCCGTGGTCTTATTGGTGTTTTGTTACCTGCGTGTACCTGAGAGCTTCTAAGTGCAGAAACAGCCATTTCTTTTCCTTTGTTTTTCAAGACAAGTGCTTGCTGCAGTGGATTTGTCACCTATTCCCCTGCCAGCCAAGACCTCTTTCTGTACGGGGCCTTGCTTCATGTGTGACAGGCCCAACAGGCTTTCCACCAATATTTGGGAGTATCTTGGGTGAAAAGCGTGCAGGATGAGACAGAACTGTGGTGTGATGTGCTGCTTTGTGTGTCTCCTCTACTACATAGACTGGATGTGGGTAGGGAATGATGCGTGGTGCAGGCAGAGGAAGAGGAGAGGAAGACTTGAGGGGATGAATGAGTCAATGTCTGCACCCTTTTTGATGTGTCTGCTGACTTAGAGCAGTGTCACGGATGGATCCCCTGGTTGCTGATGTCAGATCTGTCAACTGGAGTTTGCAACTGTGCCAAGGGGATTAACTCTGTGTATGGAAGTGCCTCAGCATCCTCTGCTGCAATCCTCAGTCTGGAGGGTTGGGATACTGTGCATTTGTATTTGTCATGTTATTTCTGACTCTCATCTGGGGTCATCACTAAAGCCAGTCTCTCTCTCTCTCCTTAGCTGAAGCTTGAAGATCGCTCAGTGGTCCCTCGAGATGTGGTCAGACACATGAGCTCCAGCGTAAGTGCTTTTTTCTCTTTGTCCCTTTTTGATTGTGGTGCTGCTGCATGGATTTCTAAGACTTGCCAAATTGCCTGAATGGAGCTGGACAGTAATGCTTTGAACACATTCTATTTTTAGTGTGTTGGGTAGACTTAGCTGCATCCAGTGAAAATGGGATTCTGCTAAGGCTGCCTCTCTACAGTTGCATATCTGCAAAGGTCTCCTGAGCAAGCAGGCCCAGTCATGGTCAGGGAAGGAGACAAGAAGCCTGTCCACCCTGCCAGTCTTAAATTTTTACATTAATCCATTCTGAGATGTGGGGACTGCGGACCTGTTCTTCCAGACCTAACAGGGAGGTTGGAGTGGGGGCAGATCCCAATTCCACTGCTTGCCTTTGCCTCTTTGTGTGCTCTGGTAGAGAATTTGGAGGGAATATTTTCAGACACACCTCTCAATCTGCAGTAAGCAGCATCTTTTCCAGCTTCTCCCAGAAATGCAGCCAACCTAACCCTGCTGGAGCATCCAACACAGCTAGGTTGACAGAAAGCAAGCTGGTTCTTAATCAGCAGCTGATAATTGTTCCCTTTGCTCTTTCTGGATGCTGTCCCATGTCCCAGCCACTCTGTTCTAGTTGTATGGCATTTGTGTCTATCACAGACGCGTGGATTTGGGTTTTGTGAGGGAACACTGGGGAGATTGCTGAGTATCAATGATCAGGTGGGATGTGCTCTCTTTAGGAGCTCAGCAAGGTTGGCAGTTTTTTGCTGTGGCTCAGAGCTAACCTCTAACCCTGAGCCAGATGGCCCTGCCATGTGCTTGCCTCTGTCTTCTCTTGACTTGCTTCCAGCAATGTGGCTACCAAGGCTGTGGTGAGGGAAGCAGCTGGCCACTAACTGCTGCAGTTGCACCACATGGTGTGCAGCCTGGTGCAGGGATAGAGAAGGCTATTCTCTGACCTGCCTGGCTTGTTTGGGTTTTTGTTATTTTTAAATAAAGCCTTTATTTTGTCAATTAATATAAGTAAACCCACCCCCCTTTTCAGAGAATATTACAAAGAAAAAAAAAAAAGGAATTAAAAGATTGAATGATAATTTGAAAATTTCTGAAGCAAAGTATTTCCTTAAGAAATTTAATGGTTGTTTGAAATGGAAACTTAAAGTCAACATTTTTTCTAAAAATGCAATTTTATGAAAGAGTTCTCATCCAAAACAATGAACAGGTAGAAATTGGAATTATCAGTTGTTCACAGTGTTGTACCTGGCACAGCTGGAGTGTCAGTATATTCTTCTCACTCAGGGGGATGCTTTGAGTCCTGTCTCTCAACTGTTTGTTATCCAGTGCTTCTTAAACTCATTTTAAGCTTTCAGGACAGCAGGTTGTTCTCCTCTTGGCAAACATGGATGTACTGCTTTTGTTTGCAATTTCCATTCTCATTTGAGCAGAAATTGGCTCCCCTGGCTTGCTGCACATGTTTTGGTAGATTATGTACCCAGCAGTTGTCTTGCACATTCGTTTTTGTTGCTTTGCATGTTTAAATAATGGTATTTGCTTGACCCTTGTGCCCAGTAACTTCATTTTTTTAATTGATGGAGCAGTGAGATTATAACTCAATTTCTCTCTTTATTAGAAAGCGTAACAAATGTATTTCCTCACCCTCAGATGTTTTTTAAATTAAACAATATGTGGTAAATTAAACAAATATCCCAAAGAAAATCTTCACTTGCTAACAGGTATACTCCAACAATTACAGGAGCGTTTAAAATAAAAAACCTGCAAGTGTCAGCCTGCCAAATTCAGGATGTGGGATGGTTGCCCTGCACCAGTTGGCCTGGCAAATGGAGAATGTGGAACTTATTCTGTATTCAACACACTCTCTTAAGGCTTGTTTTTAACCTTGAGCGGGAAGGACTCGAAATCCTCTGTTCCTCAAGAGAGGAGAGCTGACTCAAATCCATGTGCTTCTCATTGAGCACAGAGTGTGGGAAAAGACTGCTTCAGGGGGAAATGCATAAAATGAGATCATTTTCACTGAATGCAGTTGAGCCTGAAAGTCTAATCCATGATTAGACTTTCCATGGGTGAGAAGCAGGAAAAGTTGAAAGTTAATTTTTCCAGGTGATATGCTGATTTGGGGAAAAGGTAAGAAGAGGTCTATAATCTGTCAGACACCTGGATTTTGTTGCTTCAAAGGATGCTGGGCTATGCTGTCCCTTTGAAACAAAGGAATAAGGGTGGTTGTAAAGATCCTCTTTTAGAAAAGAGAGTGCTGAAGGAAAGAGTAGAAGTATGGGAGGTAGAAGATACAGGATTGAAAGCTGTGTTTCCAGAGCTGCTGAGCTCTTGGATGGAAGTATGCTGCTCTGCCTTAAAGCCTTCTCTCTGATGGGGAAGGAATCCATTCACTGCTTTAATATTCAGTATCTCCAGTGTGGTGGATGATGTCAGGGTACCAGAAGAAGCAGAAACAAGGTCTAGGGAGTGCACTCAATTGTGGAGTGAGTGGGGCTTGAACCCATCAGCTCTCCTCATTCAGTTTAGTTGCCTCCCTTTCCCAGTTCTGCTGTTGGAATTGATGGAAATTGATTTTTGTAACAGAGCTGTGAAATGTCAGCTGGTTTCATTTGGCTCCTTCTTTAATGGGATCAGCTAATGAAAGGATGGGTGTGTTTGAGCTGTGCCCAGCTGAGGGCCTGCCCTGGAAGATGAGACAAGTTGGCAACATCTCTTTCTGGGACTGCACTGCTGAGCAGTATTATAAACTCAGAGTGATTCAGCAAACCCCTCAGCCTGCAAGTCTGCATCCTCTGTTGCAGGCTAATGTTTCACTGAACCTTCCTTTATTCGGAGTTCATTTCCCTACATGAAATGTAGGGAAATAAGTAAACTCATAGTAAGGGAGGGTTCAGTGGCAGGTGGGGGAGAGCTGTGATTCCACAGCCCTGTGGGTCCTGGGGCTGCTCACACTGATCTCTGCTTTCTTAACCACAGACAGGGCTCTGCACTTGCTCAAGCATTTTATAACTGGAAGGAGAAGCCAGCTGAGCTAAACCTGTTGCTCCTGGCAGTGACTAATAGCACCCAGCTGTGTTAGGTGGGAGGCACCTTTAGGGTGGCACAGGTACTTCTCCATGGGGAAACTCACTTAGAGAGCAAGCAGAGGGTACTGAAGCACATCAGTCACTCCAGTCCTGGTTTTATTGCTTGCTATAATTTCACCATCCATTAAAGGGGTTTTAGACCAGGAGACAATATGATCCACAGAAATCACAGGTGTTGGATTGTATCATGTCTCAGAGCTGCTGTCATGTTGGCTGCTGATAAAATTAATTCTGAAATTCGCAGTGTAGGGCAAGGAATTTGTTTCTGGAGGGTTTTTTGGTTCTGACTGAAAAACAGTCTAAAACACGGCCTGAACTGCAAAGCACAGCTAGGGGATGTTGTGGGTTTACTTGTTCTAGCTTACTCTGGAGGAAAAGCAGGATGGGTGGCTGTGCTGTAGCCTGCAGAAGCTGTGGGTTTGTTGAGCAGGTGCCACTTCTGAGCCGGCCTCGCTCATCCCATCACTCAAATCGTGCTGGCAGCAGCTGTTGTGAAGCCAGTGTAGTTCTGGCCAACCCTTTTCAGGTGAGAGTGATGGTACAGATCTGCTGGGCTCTTTCCTGGCAGCCTGTGCAGGCAACAAACGTAGCTGCAGTCTGTTGTGATGGAGCTGAAGCTGGGAAAGACTCCCTTTGCTTCCCAGCCTTCTGGAAAGGAATGGGAGTGATATGTGGAGCAGCTGGAGGGAATGAGCCTCTGCTGCTTTGGGGTCTGCCAGCCTGGCTCTCCCAGCCCTCCTGGCTGTGCTGGCACAGCTCTGCCTGGGGCAGGTCCCACTCTCCTGATCCCGTTGCCTTGGGAGTCTCAGGGCTGCAGGGCGCTGGGCTGGCATGGTGTGAGGAGAGAACTAGCAGCAGGCAGGTGGAAAGCAAGGCAGCCAGAAGGGCTGAGCAATCTGTCCAGGAATTACACTGAACTGTCTTTGCTCCAAGTGCCAGTCCTCAAGATGAAACTGAATGAGTTGAGCACCAGCAAATTCGTGAACTCCCACACAGGCTGCCCAGGGCTCTGAGTGAAAGCCTTGACTAAACATTTCCTGTGGTTGAAAAAACAGAACTGAGCAAAGAGTTCTTGAAGGGTATAAGCCCTTTGAGTGTTGTGCTCAGGTCCTGCTGGAGCAGAGACCTTGATGTTTGAGATAAGGACAGCTCATACCAGGGCATTTGTCATGCTGGCCCTCAGTCAGCTTTGATAATGGACTTGAGGTCTTTAATAAATAAGAATATCGATTGTCCCAGCTGTCAGGAGGCCAAGGCAGCTGCTGCCTTTGACAGTGTTTGGGTTAGCAGCCCTTCTTTGCAGGCCTCCACCATATGTGTGAGCAACGTGCACATTGTGTGCTCCCTGCCAAGCTGCCCCCAGAAGGCTTCTGACAGCATGCCTTCTTTTCTTGGGGACAAAAAAAAATTAAAACTTTGTTAAAAAGTGAGGGAGATAATGACAGACCATCTTATAATTAGACCAACTGTAAATTATCTGGCTGCAAACCTTGAAATTTGACCACAGGTGCCAAATTTTTTTTCAGTATGACACTAAATAAAGACCATTTATAGCACCCTACAAAATTATATGAGCTAAAGTCAAAACAGCTTTAAAGTATTTCTGTTTTGTTGCTGATCTACCCCTGCCTTTGCTGATCTAACCCTGCTGACTCAGGGCAGTACCTGCACGGAGGTCTTGTGTAGCTGGGAGCCAGGCAGATTTTAAAGCAAGTAAATACTATCACCTAATATAATATGGTCTTATTTGACCAGGTGCAGGGGTCTCTGCTTTAGCACCAATTTCAGATTCTAACTGGGAAGGAAACATTACAGGTCTGTAATAGTGATCTCCTCTTCTGAGCTCTCATAGCATTGTGTGAAATGCCCCTGTAGAACAAGGACCTGAAGGGTAAGAGGGGGTTTAGTCTTAAAGTTTGTCTCTGAACTTAGGACTTGTACACAAAACCCATACATTTGTGTGTAGGACCTTCCCTAGGTAACAAACCTTTTTTCCCTTTTGTGTTTTCAGGACAGTCAGTGTGGAACTGTAATTGACGTCAACATTGAGTGTGCTGTGAAGCTGGTGGGAACCAACTGCATCCTTTACCCTGTCAACAGCAAAGACCTACAGCATATCTGGGTGAGAACACACCAAAATACACATGAGAGCCAGGGCCTGGTGGTTGGGAGGGGTGCTGCTGTACTTCAAGTCTCTCTTGAAGGCAAAGCATCCATGTTGTGCAAGATGCATCTGCAGTTTGGTTTTATTTTAAACTTGCTGCAAGCAACCTCCCTGGCAGAAGATGATGCAGCATCTCCTCGTCTCCCCATCTGTTCTGTTTCTCATCACATTGCTGAGACCAAATTGTATTGAAGGGCGAGACTGACATTAAATTTTGTGAGAACTCCTGCACTAAGTGTGGAAAGCTGTGTGGCAACCTGACCAGGGCAGCCCATGGCTGTGGCCCAGAGCTGCTGAGCTGTGACACCACTGCTGTTTTAACAGGCTATAAAAATGCTGAGATGAGTCAAGCCTGTTTCTGTTGAGCTGGAATAGTCTCAAACATATCTCTTTCTCTCTTTGAGTGGATAGGTGATTTCCAGAGACCAGGTAGGGTAGGATTTCATCGTTCTTTTTTCTCTGAAATAAAGATAATTTGAGAGTGAAGAGCAGGAATGTCATAACTCATCCCAAGTCACAGCTTGTGGGAAGACAGTAGGATATGAGCTCCTCTGGGATGAAAAATTAGTCTTAGTAATAAAAATTGGCTCCAGCTACAACAATTATTTATGAAGGTTTGTTTCCTGTTTTCATCACAGCCTTTCATGTATGGTGACTACATAGCCTATGACTGCTGGCTCGGCAAGGTCTATGACTTGAAGAACCAGGTCATCCTCAAGCTCTCCAATGGAGCCAGGTACTTCTGTCCTTCCTGTGGAAGACTGTCCCCCCTGGCTTTCACAATCCTGATCTGTTTTATGAGAACAAGAAACAGTTTGGGCTTCATTTACATAGTGATAAGTTATCTGCTTGCATAATCTTCAGATGTAGAGCAAGAGAATACATCTTTCTCCAAAAACATTGAGATTCATTGACAACCCTCTGGAAAGCTGTAGTCTGAAAGGTGACAATTTTTTTCAATCCCAGAAGATCAGTGCTCCAGAACTAAAGCACATTGGTCTTTAAGCAGTGCTTCTCCTCTGCAAAAGTAGCTGTTTCAGATGGATGGTTGTTCCAGACTATTTCTCAGTTGGAGAGCATAACTTCACCAAGCTGCCGGGAGAATTCTTACCTTAAAAAAGGGTTTGTGAAATGGTGGAAATTTGCAGGCTAGTGGTTTTTATCATCAAAGATGAAAAAGCATCCCAAGATAGAACAGCTTTCTTTTTCACTGAATTTTTTATAAATTAAAACAATCCAAAGTCTAGAGAAAGATTTAACCAGATATATTGAAAGAAATATATGGTGAAATTTCTGCAAAGCCAGCAGAAGGATCTGAATTCTGTTTCTCTTACATGTGAGACAGTGACTTGTGTGCTTACCCTTATGAATTCACTACACTCACACTGTTACTGAGGCCTGCCTTATCCTACAAACTCTTAATGCAAGGGAAGGAAGAAACCAGTGGAGGGCCAAGAGGTGTATGGGCCTGGAAGCTGGGGAATAACCCATCTGTCTTGTAAATTGGGTGTTGACATTGATGTTTAAAACACAACAATCAAACCCCCAGTCCTGCAGCCAGCTCTGAGTCTGTCGAAGAGAAGTGAGTAATGTGGGAGCTGTAGCAGATGATTGGTGAATGCATCTGAGAGTTTGGCTGTGTTACTGTCCAGTGTACCCAGACTGGAAGGTTCTTAGGTGTACATTAAACTAGGAGTGAAAAATAGCCACACAGCTCTATCTGTAATGCCTGCAGTTACTGGTGCATTTTAAAACTTTGCTTGAAATCTTGTACCAGCTCTTGCACAGCTGTGTAAAGTGAGGTACTGTTTGCAAAACTTCATCTAATAAATCATTTGAAATGCCATCAGAAGTTACTCTGGAAATGAAGCTATTACTGAAGGAAATCTGCTCAAATTGCCTTTAAGTCCCAGCATGGCATGAGGGACCTTTGTAGCAGACAGATCTTGTCCAGCACCCAGCCTGTTACATAGCATGGTTTTCACATGTTGAATGGGACCTTTAAGTACCTTTAATGCTGTTACAGTTTGTCTATGAGCAGTTTTTCTCTGGACCATAAAAGCTCAGTGATGCACTGCTGGGTGCATGGCCAGAAGTGCTCAGGCAGTGTCAGCTAGTTGGGTGCTGTTTGTTTTTAGGGTGGATGGCTCTGGAGATGTGACCATGTGTCTCCTGTCTGCTTTCCAGGTGTTCCATGAGCACAGAAGATGGAGCCAAGCTGTATGACGTTTGTCCCCACGTCAGTGACTCGGTAAGCTGCTGGCTCTCCTGAGAGTCCTTTTGATCAACTTTGTCTTGGAAACTTTTTGTGCAGGAGGGAGGGAGAAGGCAAAATTCACAGGCATTTGTTAATCCTAAGAGTGTATCACTTACAGTAACAGTCTAAAGGTAATGTTAGTAACCAGCAGGGTTTGAGGAGGTATTACAATTAATACACCCAACTGGTTTCTTTGTAAACAACATGTGTAACATGCTGTCAGATGGCTGGTGTCAAGGCAGTTCACCCACTGCTCTTTCTATCTGTACATGCTTCTAAAGGCTCTTATTCTATTTTCTGCTTTTAAAAACTGTCCCTGTTATGGAAAAAAAGTATTTTGTTTAACAGGTGTTCTGCTAGAAGCAGGTTTTCAGGTCACATAAAATAATGTCTCTTGTTACTGCAGTCCATGGCATTTTTTGAGCAGAGACCTGCTACCATACTGTAATTTTCCAAATCACATGGCAGGGACGGTTTTGCTGGCTTTTGGGTGAAACAGTTTGCTGTGTGATGGGATCTAACCTCTCTCACCTTCAAAGGCTGATGACAGCTTGCTTGTTCTTCCAAGGGGCCTTGCTGCACTCCTGGCAGCAGTGTTGGGAGATGACAGAGGATGACGTGTGATTCTTAGGAACTAGCAAAGCACTGAGCTCTTATCCTTCCCAGCCTTCAAAGCAAGAGGTCCCTTTGATCTAAAACTGCACTTCTGCTAATACTTGATGCCAGGTTGTTGAAGAGTAAATGGAATATCAGTTCAATAGGATGTGCTGCTGTGGTTTTCTGGTTCTGTACAGAAAAGAAGTGGTCTGTCACTCGATATTCTCCAATACCTCAATCTCTGCTACTTTGGGTTGTGCAGTGTGTTTTCTGCTTCCTAAATCGATGTTGTAGCAACATTCAGCTTCTGGTTACCCAATTTTGAGATGGTTTGTTTTGAGTCAGGCTGCCTTTAAAGTGTACAGAGTCCTCTGGGGAGATTCAGCCAGGACTGAATCATAGGCTTTCTCCAGTGTTACTCTTGATCCTGTGCTGTGTGGTAGGTGCTTACCTGACTTAGATCTTGTCACTCTGCTCTTATCCCTTCTGACAAATTACAAGACTCGATGCAGTTTTGTGCTCAGAATTTTATCTACCCTAAACTGCTCTGTCCGCCCCCACACTCTGAATCTCAGCATCAGTGGGAAGGAGCTCTAGGAAAGCAACTGTTGTGTTTACTGTCCTGTTTTTGTTTTCAAAGAACTGTCATATTAACTAATCCACCTGAGACACTTACACACTGAATTTGACTAGCAGAAGAGTGAAGGCACATATCCTCTGCCTCTGAAAGATGTAAATGCTTGAATTAGAGCATGGAAAAGAGAGAGATGTCCTTGCCCAGCCGACCTTGGCTACCTTGTTACAGAGAACATCTGAGTGGAAATATGTATATTTTATTTCTTGCAAGCACCTTTGCTTCTCCTGCACCAAGTCCTGGTCCTGTTTGGGTGTGTGACACAGCAGGTTGCTATAGGAACTGTTGGGCTGCCTTCAGGAGAGGACGAGCTACAGGAGGTGGCCATATTGCAGACTTTACCTTTACTGATCACAAAAGATTGAAAGGGAATGCTAGAATATAAGATCTTAGAGTCCTTTATGCTGTTTTTCTCCCCTCCATTTCTCCCACAGGGTCTCTTCTTTGATGATTCATATGGCTTTTATCCCGGACAAGTCCTCATTGGGCCATCTAAAGTGTTCTCCAGTGTGCAGTGGCTCTCGGGTGTGAAGCCTGTTCTGAGCACAAAGAGCAAGTTCAGAGTGGTGGTGGAAGAGGTAAGGACTGACACCCTGACACATGGCCACCTTCTGCCTTGCATGCTCCCTGGCTGGCTGTTTGGAGCAGAGTCAGTTTGCCATGGTAACCTCCCAAGAGCAAATGTGCTGTGGCTGTGGTGTTCTGAGGTGACAAATTTCTCCTTGGGGACTGGCAGGACTTTTGAGCATCCCAGCAAGGGTCGCTGCTGGCACCCTGTAAAGTGATCATGTGTTAGCACACTCAGAGGGCAGTACTGCTGGTCATTAGGGCAGTAAGAGCACATTTTCTATTGAAGCTTAATGTTGCATGCTGTCCAAAAAGGGAGAAATATTGCTGACTCTTTGGTTAAAGAGCAGGTCCAAGTCCATTAGCATATCTCTTTGTGACATTGGACTGCTGATTTATATGTACTATAGCTTCCTTCCCAAGCCACTTGTCTTTCCTTGAAGTTAAAAGCTGTAGAATCTCTTTTGTCAGGGGTCAGGCTATGGGGACACTGTGATTGTCCTGGGTGTGGTGAAACTGCACTTGCCTATATTAAATGGTAACAGTAGGTTTGCCACTTTCCTGTGTGTAAACTTTCAGATCTGAGATACTGGTCTGGGAAAGCTCTGAAGTGTTAAATTTTCTTTTCTGTCACTACATTGTAGGTACAGGTGGTAGAACTAAAGGTTACTTGGATCACTAAAAGCTTCTGTCCTGGAGGTACTGACAGTGTGAGCCCTCCTCCCTCGATAATCAGCCAGGAGAAGCTGTCCAGGTGAGATCCCTTGAAAACCCCTTTTCACTGCCAGCACTTAAGCCCTGCAGACTGTGGGTGAGAGACCTACCAAGTGAAGAGACACAGTGCTGCTGTTTCCATTGGGGTTTTTTTTCCCATGTTGCATGTCTGCATATCCCAGAGCTTCAAAAATGCAAGAGAACAACTTCTAGATTAGTTTAGCAGACACTTGAGTTACCAGCATGAGGGCAAGCATCCCACTAATGCCACACTCTCTCCAGCTGACAGGTGCACGGAGTGGTGTCTGCCAGCAGCTTCCCTCTTATCCTTTGGCTCCTGCCTGGAGCAGGCTGCAGCTCCGGGTGGGGCTGGGGTGGGGCTCAGGGTGCGGCTGCAGCCCGGGCTGGTGCTGAGGCAGTAACTGGTGCCCTCTGCAGGCTGCAGCTGCTGGAACGGGCTGGGAAAGCTTGAAAGACATGTCAGATGAGCCAGCAGCACTGTCAGTGTGGGTCCTGCCTGGAGCTCATGTGCTGCAGGGGAGCAGCTCTCAAATTACAGCAAAAACCCCAAATGTCTCTTGGCAGCTCTCTCTGGTGGGAAGAGGGGAGCTACAGGGAGAGGAGTGATTTGTGCCCCACCCAAACCCTTTGTATCCCCACTCAGTCCCTGGTGAGATTCCCACTTCTCCTTTAGAATTGTGTGCCTGGAAATGATTTGGTGTGGTGCTCTGCCACCCCTGAAGCAGCACTGTTGGTGTGAGGCCATGCCAGCCTTGTGAAGGCTCTGGGCACTGCTGGTTCTGTTACTGTTCTGTGCTCATGGCTCTCCTGTTCTGTCAGGGTAAAGCGTCTGGGGTGCTTTGACCATGCCCAAAGGCAGCTTGGGGAAAGGTGCCTCTACGTGTTTCCAGACAAAGTGGAACCTGCAAAAATCACCTGTGAATGTCCAGAGAGGAACTGTGTCCTGGGTGAAGGATCAGTTGCCAAAAAGGTGAGTTGGGGGGTCGAGGGAGGCATTGACTTGTCTAAGCTTTTGTGGTCACTGTGGCTTTTAAAGCAGAGATCTTCCTGGTAGTCATGTGGTCTGAAATGTGACTCCTGAAGTGGTTGTGAAGAGTAATGGCTTGTTGTTGCCAGCAGGGAAGTCACCTTGTGGAGCAGTCTGACTGCTCTGGGTGAAGCATGCAGCTAACGCCCTGAGAGATCGTGAACAGGGCCTCAACACAGAAGTGTCACCTTGCAGGGGGTCAAGTGTGCTCTGACACAAAAACATAGTTTTCCTTAGCATTCTCATGGAGCTGAAATGTTCAGTTAAATCCTTGCAGTAGTGAAACAAGGAAGTTGTTTTTGCTTCCTAGGTCAAGTGCTATGGTCTGTGTGTCAAGTGCTATGGTCTGTACCTGCTGGCTGTAGAGCCATGGTATTCCTGGAATAACAGGATGTCATCAGTGTGTAGATGGTGACCTCTCTGCATGTCTGTGCCTATTACATGAATTAACTCATGCATTTTCTTTTGACCTTCCATATCAAAAATGTTCCAAACATGCTTAAAACAAGCTGAAGGAGCAAACCTCACTTTACTTGGGCTAGTGCAGTGCTGCTTCTGAGCACAGCACTGTGAGATGCTGATTTGCAGAGTAGTCAGGTGCAGGTGAAATTTGCAGAGCCCCTTGGGTGCTGTTTTTCCCTGCACAAAGCTGAGCATTCCCCAGGCTGGCTGGCAGCCTGCTGAGTGCCCAGGCACAGGTCTGACCCACATCTGCTCTCTCCAGGTGAGACGGCTGCTGAAAAAGCAGATCGTGAAGATCATGTCGTGCTCCCCGGAGTCTCAGGGCACCAGTGAAGCCCCTGACAAAGAGTCTGCTGCAGCTGCTGACCAAAAATCAGAAGAGCTTAAGCCTGAATCCAAGTGTGAGCTGGATGACTCTTCCAACAGTGCACCAAGTCCTGGGGAGAGAAAGGAGGAGCAGCCTGAGGAAACAGGGAAGGAGAAAGGGGGAGCAGCAGCGCGGCAGCAGCAGCCTCCCTTTCTCCTGAAGGATGAAGGGCTCCCTGACTACCGGCTTCAGTCCATGGAGCAGGATGCCGATGATGAGGCAGCTGATGACACTGATGACACCAGTTCTGTCACCTCCTCTGCTAGCTCCACTGCCTCGTCCCAGAGCGGCAGCGGCACCTGCCGCAAGAAGAGCATCCCTCTTTCCATCAAAAACTTGAAGCGGAAGCACAAGAAGAAGAAGACCAAGGTTTCACGAGAGTTTAAGCCGGGGGACAGGTGAGCTGGGCTTCCACACCGAGCTGTAATTGCCAAAATCTCCCTTCCCCAAGTGCTCAGCTGTAAAGCACCCCCTGAACTTGGGTGCAGGATGAGGAGGAGTTTGGGCACCGCTTGGTAGCAACTGACAGCAATTATCTTGTGATGACTGTGCAGTGGCCTGTGTGGAATCAGCTTGGTCCCAGTCCAGCTTCTGATGAAACTGGGGCCATGTGACCTGACACTGATGCTATTCCATTTCAGCTGTGCCTCGGGGCATCGACAGCATATCTGTGCTGTGTTAGAATCTGTGTGCAGGGAAAGAGGTGAATAAAGATCACACAGCTTAAACATGACACTAATTGGTTACCTTACTGGCAGCTTCTGCAGAGAGGCTGAGGACAGACCATGCTAGGAATGGACAGCTTATCCTAGAGAGCTGTCTCCAGAGCAGCACGGAGCTCTGAGCTGGCAGGTGGTGGTGCTGCCATAGTCTCTGTTATCCTTGCTCTGCTCTGCAGAGATCTGCAATTTTTGCCAGCAGTATACTTCTTAATATTAGAATTTTTTAATGAGAAAATTGCAGTCACTCCTTGAGAGCCTTGGAGGAATTGATTTCAGTAGCTTGGGGGAGGGAGCACTGTATGTATCTGCCCATTTCTAGATAAAACTGGATCTCAGCAGCTTTTGCCTTTAACTTAGGAAAGTTTAAACTGTTTTCATGGAATGGAAGGACATCTGACAAGTGGTCTGCCTGTTTGCTGGCTTCCCTGGGCTGCTTAGTTGTGTACAGATTCTGCATCAACTGATACAAGAGAACATGTGAGAATCCTCACAGGAAAATTACATTATCAGAGATTATTCAAGAGATCCAGTAGTTTGAGAATGTCATGAACTTGATTTGTATTTTTGGAGGTATTTAGCTTTGCCTGTATGCAAATGGAGTGGTTCTTGTAGTCCTTCTGAGTTCTGGAGAAATTAGATTTGAAGGTCACAAAGCCCCGCAGAGCTTTGTGATCCAAGTGTGAGAAAAAATGGGAGTGTGTGATAGAGTTCCTGGGAACAGAGTCTCAGTTCACTCTTCAGGTCTCACTCCCCCGCTGAGTGTCTCTGTTTTACTGAAGGTTCTACTAAGGAGACCTTAGCTAGGGCACCTGGTGCCTCCCTGCACCATACAGGCAATGGGAGGAATCCTCGTGGCAGCCCCAAGAAACTCCAGTGCTGGATCAGGGCAGCTCCATACAAGGAGATGCAGAGACAACCATGACACAGAGAGGAGGAGACAGGCTTTTTCAGCACAGACTGAGAGCCCCCAGCTGATGCTGTGAAGTCCATGTGGCAGCTCGGCACAGCTCAGTGTTAGGGGCCAGTGCTGTTGAATATTCCTCTGGGCTGCTGAGGCTGTCAGAGATGTTCTGCCAGGCACTGCTGAGAAATGCTGATTGCTTGGGCTGCCTGTGCTTGGTCACCACATGTGATTGTGTTAGCTCCTGGGCAGTCTGGCTGCAGGGGCCAGCTCAGCATGTGGCTTTGCCATCAGTGAGTGGTGACCTGCTACAGCACACAGACTGCTGGATATCTTTTAGTGAGGGTACACAGGGATTTTTGTTTGAAGCCACTGCTGCAGACAAAAGTGCCTCGTTTCCTTGTACACCCTTTCCACTCCCATCCTCAGCTGCACATGTCCTATGTCCCCCAGAAACCATCTTATTGCATATCACACACACTTGGCCTGTTACAGAACCTTCTCTGATAATTGCTATTGAGTGCTGGCCCTACTAAAAATTTCATCTTGTTTCCACTTAAAAATATTTCTCTGACATTCATAAAAACAGGGCTGGTGGCAAACAGCTGTATTTGCCTATTGTATCTTCTTTCTGATTTGGTTCTGAAACCAGCATAAATCCAGCACATGTGTTATTCTGGAAGGCCTGGCCAGGGAAGTAAAGGGAAGATTTAAAGTCAGTGTGGGATCTGATTTGTTCTGTGCTGTGGGAGAGATAAAATTAGTGGAGGGCTTATTAGAAGAGTTTCCAGCTAGGCTGTCTCTCCTGCCCCAAGCACTTGGCCTCCTCAGCTATCCCTGTCAAGCCCCACAGCAGAGAACCAGCATGTGGTCCATTGTGGCATGTTTGGGTTTAATTTCTGAGCTGCAGAGACACACATGTGTTTGAACAGCTGGGAAGGACATTCTTCTCTTTTAAACAAAATCCTTTTGCTTTACTTTACTCACATTCAGTGTGTTGCCTCTTCTTTTTGTTTTTTTCTCTCTCTGGAAGGCCTGTGACAATTTATCTTTCCAGTCATGTGTTCTTCTAGTTTCAAAGACTCCTCAGGGCTGTCAGGCTGGAAGGTGCTCCAGTGGACAAGATCTACAGTTTCAAACTATTTGAAGCTCCTGTCATGCTTCTGTCAGGGGCAGAAAGTGGGTGCTAGTAGATGTTAATTTGCCTCCATAGAATAAAAGTGAACTCAGCAGGAGCTCCCTGGAAAGTCAGTCCTCCTTCAGCCTGTAACACCTGCAGGGGTTGAGAACCCATCAAAGCAAAGCCTGCTGTGTAGCTGTGTCCATGGGCTCTACGTGGGGATTCCTGACTTGCTTCCCAGCCTGCTGATCCATGTACCTTTGTGTTGCTGAGGTCCATCTTGATCCCTGAGGTTCCCTTTGGTAACTCATTGCCTTTCTGTGCTGCCAGGGTTGCTGTGGAAGTGGTGACCACGATGACTTCAGCTGATGTGATGTGGCAGGATGGCACCGTGGAGACAAACATCCGCTCCAACGAGCTGATCCCTGTCCATCATCTGGACAACAACGAGTTCTGCCCTGGCGATTTTGTGGTGGACAAAAGAGGTATTGGGTGTCAGAACAATGCTCTTAATTGCAAAGTATTTTTCAGTTTGGATGCCCTAATTTCCTCTGTAGCTCTTAGTGCTCTCTTGAGGTGGGCACCTGACAGAGACAGCAGTGATTCAGCTGACTTGGTGGGAATGGCAGCAGAGAACCATTATTTACATAGTTCATAAGTTGAACTATGACAACAGGAAGGATGTGGAAGGAATAAATACCAAGGAGCCAAACTAGGATTTTCAGTATTTCTGCAGAGCAGGGGTTGCCCACCTTGAAAGGGCTGACAGGTCTGAGCTCTGTCCCAGAGTGAGGGGAGAAACAAACAGCTTACCTCAGGCTGTTTACTCTGTATGGCTGATCTATCATGACCCTCATGTTGTTTTCATGGAGAGTTTTTGGGATCCAGAGGCATCTTCTTGAATTCCTCTTCTTCACCAAACCAATTTGTGATGCTCGTGAGGGCCACGGGACAAGTTCAAGGAGACTTAGAGCTTTTGGATATGAAATATTGATGACACCATCTGGCTCTCAGCTCCTTTTCTAGTGAGGGTAGACCTTCAACAGTGGGGACCAGAAGACATTCAGGTTGGGAAGCAGGAAAGCTGGGTTAACACAAATAGAGACTGTTTTATGTGGCCATTTCTGATGAGTAATAGTCTGACTGGTCTTCTGGGTTACACGTAGTCTGTGGAAACTAAAGTAACCCATCTGCTCCAGCTCTACCATTCTAGTTTGGCAACAATTTTCACTGTGTAGGAAGAAGTGTTTTTCCTCATGCCATTCACAATTGGAAGGCTTCAGCCATGAGAGCCCAGGAGCTGACAGCCTCAGTTACTGAACAAAGTCTGTGCTCCTTTGCCTGATTTGTCTGTTTTCTCCCCTACCTTTGTGACCAAAAGCTCAGAGCTCCCAGGATCCTGGGTTGTATGGAGTGGTGCAGTCTGGGGACCACATCGGCCGTACCTGTGTGGTGAAGTGGTTCAAGCTGAAACCCAGTGGCGACGATGTGGAGGTAAGTGCAGGAGGTAGTGCCTGCTGCAACCAGCTAAGAGAAAGCAGCCACAAAATAACACAAGCCTCACAGATAAACACAGATAAGCCTGGAAATCAGCTCTGCATTGATTGTGTGTCCTTGAGGAAGGGAGCAGTGCTTTTAGGCCTGGGAGACTAAGCTAGAGGTGATGTCACTTCATATTTGTAAATGCCTGTGAGGTAGCAAAGACCAGGTGGATAATTTACATGGTATCATCATGTATGGATGAAGATTTTTGCTGAAGTTGTCACAGACAAATTGATTTCTTGAGTTCATGATAAGAAATTTTCCTCCCCATGTCTTTGCATGGTTCATAGAAAGAGGATCAATCTATTGCACATTACTGTGCTTGCCTCTGCCAGGTACTATTGCCCATAGTTACCCTAAAGCCTTTTTTGTGGGATTTGTAGGAATGCTGTATTTTCCAGAGTCTGGATAGACTGCAGTCTAGTTGGAGATGAGAGGGAAGCCTCAACACTGCTTTGTCTTAGCCTGCCAGGCCACGCTGTCATAACTGAGCAGGGCCCTTCAAATGCAGAAGCTGAACATGAGTCTGGCCTGGGGTTGTGCTCCACTTATTTCATAATTTGTAAGCTCCTAGCTCTCTTTCTCCAGGAGAAATCAAAGGAAAGATGTTTCTCATTAAATGACAAGGGGTTTTTGTCATATACTTCCTGTTGTCTTGGATAATTTTGAAAGTAAACTCTCACCCTTTGGGCCTCAGTGAATTGCTTTGAGAAATCTGGGTGTTCAGAAGGGAGTAAAACACTGTGGTTGCATGTCTCCTCATCACAGTGACATGGACCCTGAGGTAAAAGTGAGGGTGAGCAGATGAGACAGAATGTCTGCTTCCTTTCATTGTTGTGCCTTGATCCACATGCTACTGGGTGACGTGACAAAGAGGGACAGCAGCAACCCTTTGGAGCAGCTGAAAAGGGACAAAATAAAACAGAAAGAGCTTTGGAGTGCTGGAGGTGTGTTCTGGGGGTCAGTGCAGCCTCCTGGGGCTGACAGGTTGCGCTGTGTCTCGGTGCAGCTGATCGGGGAGGAGGAGGATGTGAGCGTGTACGACATTGCCGATCACCCGGACTTCCGCTTCCGCACCACCGACATCGTCATCCGCATCGGCAACTCCGACGGGGCCGCGGCCAAGGAGGATGAGGTGGGTCCTGGGCACAGTGCTGTCACCACACTGTCACCAGGTATTGGTGGAGACACTTGGAAAAGTTGATAGGAAGGCTTTAGGCCCCACATGGGCATCCTAAACTCCCTGGCTTCCTGATTTTGTGTTGGTGTTCCCTGCTGTCATGAGTAGCACATCGGATCTCTGTCTGGTGGAGATGTAACCTTGAAATCCTTTGACCTTGATGACAGTCTGCAGCAGAGCAAGAGTGAAGCTGAGACAAGAACTGAACGTATGCCTGAGGGCTTTTCATAAAACTCTTGCTTAGGATTTCAGAGTAACTTGTAATAAAAGGATATTCTGTGGGCTCCTGAGTAACCATGAAATGGATTTGTCGTGAAACCGGTTTCACTTGGCAACAGAGGACTGGGGTTCAGCTTTGGTGACTGAGTTATGTTCTTGTTAATTTTGTTGAGCTGTTTGGGGGAAGAAGGAACAATTTATATTGTAGAGGAAACACCTCTGGAGAGACCTCCAGCTTTTGAGCCTGCTGCCCTAAAAAAGCGTTAAACAGTGTAGCGTGGCTCTTACAGCACGAAACACATCCCCAGCCTGTTCAGCTGACCTAAATAACCTGCCACAGGGCAAGGTGCTCCTTCCCTGCACAACTGTGGCTTGTTTGTTCATGCCTGTGCTCTCTGGGAGCCCCTGCTTGCTGGGTGTTGGGGGGGCTGAGGGCACCCCACTAGAGGGCACCCCCATTCCATGGAGGACCTGTCCCTTGCTGGCACTGAAGGGCCACTGGTCCTGTCAAAGATCAGGATCTCCTGCCAGGCCAGCCCTGCTGCTCCTTGTGGAGAGGAGCTCTCCCCACCTCCATGGCAGAGTTGTGTGGTTTCTGTACGTAGGATGCAGGTGTTGCTCTAGGTGGTTCTCCAGCTGGGGAATGTTTCTCAAATCCTTCCTGCTCTGTACTGAAGTGCCTGGAGAGGAAAAGGGACTGACAAACTGCTCTTGTCTCCACAGCCTTCGGTCGGACAGGTGGCTCGTGTGGATGTCAGCAGTAAGGTGGAAGTGGTGTGGGCTGACAATTCCAAGACTATCATTCTGCCTCAGGTGAGGTCCTGTTCCAGCTCCTGATATCACTGTAATTCTTAGCTGAGTGACAAGACTTGGATTTAAATCCTGTGTGTAGAGATTCACTGGGTAAGGGACTCTTGCTCTGATTGGTGCAGTCCCATATAATAGGGTGGCTTCCCAATTCTTGTAGCACAGGAAAATCCTTTTGTCAGGAGGTCTGGGCAACTAGTAGGTCATAACTGCTCTCTAATGATTAGGAAAACCTCGACAGGCTCTCTCTGCCTTCACAAGAGCAGTGCATGCTCCCAGCTCTGCCCAGAGCCCTGCTCCTGCACCTGGTGCTTTGCAGAGCTCAGGGTTCATCAGTTTTGACTGGAGCCTGGGTCAGTGCATTGCCCAACCAGGGCACTGCCAAAGGACAATTGCATGTTCTGAGTCTCTTGTGAAATGCCACCACAGTGGGGTTTTTGGGTAAAGAAACTCCTCCAGAAGCTGGGCCAGAGCCACAGTTTGTCACCTTAGCTAACATAGGGATCAAACTCAAATCTTATCCCAGGGCAGGGAGGGGAAGGGTTGAGTGCAAACTGAAAAATACAGATGGAGCCACGCTGCTATTCCACTGATTTGTCTGGGGTTCTTTTAAGGCTTTTGCAGTACTGTCTTGTACTCATACTTGCTACTCCCCAAACAGTTTCATCCCTTGTCTTCTCTCCTTGTTGTTTGGAATGAAGGAAGACAGCCTAAAGATACAAGACAACCTACATCTGTACAGTCCCATTCTGTCACTGGCAGGGCAACCACTGCCTCCACTGCAGAGATGCCTTAGCAAGTACTAAGTACTTGAGCAAGATTCTTTTTTAAACCAAGCAGCTCTGCATTAATTACAGTAGAATAGTCAATGCCTGCACTATGGCAGTGGACTGGGGTGTACAAAGCAGGCTGCTGTCTCCCTTCCCCCTGTTGTCACATGTGCTTGGATCACAGGCACAATCAGAGGTCTGATGTGTGCTCCACAAAGGGCTGTTCTCACACTGCAGTGCCAGGGCTCTGCAGCAGCTCCTGCTGTGTCACGCCAGTCCCTTCGATTCTGCTCCTCTGCATAATTATGGGAGTTAGGGAAATGTCAGGAGCATGAATTATCAGTTGGTAAAACCATGATTTATCAATGCCTGACCATGTGCCCAGAGATGAGCTGTCTGGATGCTTTTTCACAGCTCTAAAAATAAAGATGGCATAACAGGCTAATTAACTTTCCAACTCAGATTTGGATTAGCTTTGAGGGCAGTGAGTTTTGATGGCTTTTCCTGCCTGCAGTCACTTGTGTTGAACCCAGCTAACCTCTGCTGGCTGCCTGTCTCTGGGTGGTACAGGACTGGCTGAACAGTGCTGCTTCAGTTGAAGGCTTTGACAAGATGACTGAGGGGCCCCTGTGCTTTAGCCTCTGGGGTCATATTTTGCAAGATTAAGAGGATTCTTGGGCTGTCACTCAAATGTCAGAAGCTTGTGGATAAAATGCTCCCATCCTGTAATTGCACACACAGCCCTGTAAAGGTGTTCTTGCTCCTCTGGTTCTGTGTTGGTGCTTAAAGCTGGAGGAGGTCTGTAAACCTCTGCAGAGACCTCCTGAGATGTAGCATGTGCCAAAGCAAGTTGTAGGAGGCGAGGCTGGATGGAGTGGGGATGTGTTCAGCTTCCAGTAGTGAGAGGGAAGAGAACATTTTATATAAGAGCTTATTCAGCAACTTGGGTGAGGCTCCATTGTCCCAGCTGAATTTTAAGCAGTAGCCACATATAACAGCTAAAGCAGCCTAGCAAAGCTCTGTTGGCAAGTATTGTGTGCCACAGAAGAGGGGAGCTGCTGTGGGAATGTGTTCCTGGTTCCAGCATTGTCTCTGTGAAAGGATAAAGTGTGGAGGCAGCCAAACCAGGGCTCTGTGCCAACACAGTTGCTGGTGCAGAGGCAGGACCAGAAATACCAACTCCTCACATGATACCAAATACCTTCTGAGCTCTGTGTTCTGTAACCCTGGCTGTCCAGGTAGCTGTGGGGCACCTGCCAGTTGCTGGATCCCAGGCACTGGGAGGACTACAGCCCATCTAGAACTTTGCCCTAGTTTTACCCCCAATGCCATAGCTGGAAAAGTGGAGGATGGGGCTGTGTGATTTCATAATCTGTGCCAGTATAGATGGAATGGATTTAAACAGCCCAACCAATTCCAAATGGAAACCCCTTTTTCATGACTTACTTTTAAAAACAACTAAAACTGTTCTTCAGCCTAAGTCTCGTGTAACTTTGCTCTCCTTTAGCACTTGTACAATATTGAATCAGAAATTGAGGAATCAGACTATGATTCTGTTGATGGCAGCACCAGTGGGGCATCCTCAGAGTGGGAGGATGAAAGTGATAGCTGGGAGACAGATAATGGCCTCATGGAAGATGACCACCCAAAAATTGAGGACTTTGAGCCTGAGGAACCAGCAGCAGAGGAGGTGAAAAAAGTAGAAGAACAAGTCCAGGGAGCTGTGGCTATGGCAGTTGCAGATCTTGCTACAGAGAAAGCTGGCAAGGATGGAGCCCCAAAGAGCTTCCGGGAACTAAAGGAGGCCATCAAGATCTTGGAAAGCCTGAAAAATATGACTGTGGAGCAGCTGCTGACTGGCTCTCCCACCTCCCCAACCGTGGAACTGGAAAAACCCACGCGGGAGAAGAAGTTCTTGGACGATATTAAAAAGCTGCAGGAAAATCTAAAGAAGACCTTGGATAATGTGGCTATTGCTGAGGAGGAAAAGATGGAAGCCATGGTAGAGACGGAGAAGAAGGAAGAAAAAGCAGAGGCACAGACACCAGTGAGGTCAGAGTGGCCCAGTGAGACACCAGTGCTCTGCCAGCAGAGTGGAGGGAAGCCTGGAGTCACCTTCACCAGTGCCAAGGGAGAAGTGTTCTCTGTGTTGGAGTATGCTCCAGGTGAGTGTGGGGTACTCGGTCCTTCACTGCTATCCTGCAGTGTTTCTTTATCCAAAACCTTTACCTCAAACCTTTTGGATTGTGTATCCTCTCTTTTTCTTATTCCTATTCACAGTTCATTAACTGGAGAGGAGAAAATAAGCCAACTTCCATAGCACAGTGTGTTCTGGGACATAAGCATGGCTTTTAGATAGCATCTCTAGGCACTCTTGTACCTTCCCAAGCCTCAGAAGTGTGCTTCCCTCTTTCCCAGGGTGGTGACTAACGTTGGAGAGCTGCAGACATCAGTTGCTCTCCACTGCAGACGTTTCCTTGCAAGTTGTGGGGTTTGTTCAGACTTTTTTTCAGGGCTGAATCAGTTGGGAAGCAGAGCAAAAACAGCTGGTGTTCCTTGTGCTGGGTGAGTGAGTGTCCTTATTCACTGGCACCAATGTCAATGCCAGAAATAAAAAAGAGCATCTGGATGTGTGGAACATTGGTGACAGTGGAGCTCATGAGCCAGCTCATGAGCCAGCCAGGCCAGACCTGGGAGGGAAAGGTGGCCAAACAGTTGTGAAGCTGCAGGTGTGGGCAAGGGAAGTGTGGAGCTGTGCTTAGGTTTGGCAGAGAAAGGGCCATTGCTCTGTGAGATTGTCCCAGCAGTGGGACAAGGCTCCGAGCCACACAGGACCACAGGGGACAGCGTTGTGTGGGACAGCGAGAACAGGAGATGCAGGTTGTGGTTGCTGTACTGTGTGGGAAGTAATCTCTCCTGCCTCCTGGCTCAGCACCAAAGCAAGTTAATTCCTCTCTTCCACACTATGCATATTATACATGGGTAGAACCTGTGGCAGTTTCCAAAGGCAAGCTGTTACTCTGTTGTCTTCCTTGTCCCACAGATTCCCATGCCTTCAAGAAAATGGAGTTCCAGCCCCCAGAAGCCAAGAAGTTCTTTAGCACCGTGAGGAAAGAGATGGCTCTGCTGGCCACCTCCCTGCCTGATGGCATCATGGTGAAAACCTTCGAGGATCGAATGGCAAGTGCCTGCTCTCAGATGCCTGTGGTAGTGCTGGGCTCAGCATCTGGATCCCTGTCTTTGGAATTCCCTGCTTAGCCCTAATCCTTTGCATTAGAGCTGCAGGAATGTGTACAGCATGTGAAATAGGGCTGTAATTACCCAAAATGGCTGCTTTTGCATGCCCTGAGTCAGAGTGGCAAAAAAGGAGCTGCTGATTGCAGGGAGCCTGCTCTGGGTGCTGGGTGGGAAGACAGGCAGGCAGCCAGCAAGGGGCTGTGTCAGCAGGGAGTAAATCTGGGAATTTTTGCCCTTATCAAAGCCCTGTTTTAGATGCAAAGGTTCACTTTGCTCTCAGGGTGCAATTTCTGGTGGGGGAAGGTGCCCTGAGATGTGTTGCTTGAGCTGAAAAGGCTGAGTCAATCACATCCCAGCTCTCCCCCCGTGTAAATACAGCTCTGCCAGGGTAAGAGGGTGTTTCCCAGTGCCTGACCTGCTGCCTCTCCCCACAGGATCTCTTCTCAGCACTTATCAAAGGGCCCACACGCACACCCTATGAAGATGGCCTCTTCCTCTTCGACATTCAGCTCCCCAACATCTACCCCGCTGTCCCGCCTCTCTTCCGCTACCTCTCCCAGTGCAGTGGGAGGCTGAATCCCAACCTGTACGACAATGGCAAAGTGTGTGTCAGCCTCCTTGGCACCTGGATAGGCAAGGTAATAGCATCATCCACCTGTCTCTGGGGAGCAGGGCTTGTGCTGGGCTGCTTTTGGAACAAGTCACTTCCTGCCAGACCTGGGTGACTTCTGCTCTTGAGTGGTACTTGAGCTGGGGTGGCTTGGGCTTTTGGCGCTGGTTTAGGTGTCTGGAACAGATAACTGGTGTAGTTTGGCTTTTGCTGGCCCTGTATTTGGCTCAAATATCTCTCCTCAATGAGAATTCTGTTGTCAGACCAACCACAGCAGAGGTGCCAACACCAGCATGGGGTGTGCCTGTGGGTTAGGGCTCTGTCTTCCACACTGTGGACAAATCGTGTAGCGTGGTACAAAGTCCAGCTGGAGACTTGGAATAAGCAGAGCCAGGGAAATACATTTTGAGCAGGACAGGGTGGCTGGGGAGGGGCTGGAACTGATGGCTGGTGTGTAAGGTTACACAGTTCCAGACAGAACTGGCCTGAGGGGGTGTGGTGCTGGTAAGAAAATAACGGAGAGATGTGTTGTTGAGATGGGACACCAGCACGTCACGTGCTCGTGGAGTCAGTTCCGTGTTCCTGCCCTGAGCCACAGGATGTCTGCAACAGGAATGCAGAGCAACTGGGGCCTCACTGCATCTGACACTAGTCACAGAGCAAACTGATGGTGCTTCAGCCCCTTAACATATTTGTGTGTGCATTTCAGGGGACAGAAAGGTGGACCAGTAAATCCAGTCTCCTTCAAGTACTCATCTCCATCCAAGGTAAATGTTCCTGCCAAGCCTGTGGGGCAGGAAGAAGGGAGGAGGGAATGTTGGCTTATGGGGGGCACACAACTGGGATCTGCCACCCCAGTTGGGTTAGTGCTGCCTTTTGCTCTCACCTTGCTGGACAAAGCAGTGTCCTTATCTCTCTGCTTGAGCAGTGGAAGCAGGTGCCAGTTTTTCTCATGCCCACAGTTCTGGCTGCATCCCAGGGCTCTGACACAATGCTTTTCCATCTTCTCACTGCAGCAGCCAAGCACAGAGTTGTCTGCTTGTTACTCTGAGCAGACAGAGGTGAACCACCGTGTCCTCAGCCTGTTACCAAAGTTAGTTGAAGTTGCTAAACTGGGCCTCGTTTGCAGGACTTTTTTTTTTTTATCCCCACTGAGTCACCCACCCATCCTACCTGGGGCGTGTTTTGCACATGATGCTGGTGTTTATGCTCCTACCAAAGCAGAGAATAATCAGGGGTGTGCCTAGACGAGCCCCAGGGCTTCCTGCCATGGGGCTTTGCTCTGCCCTATCCAGTTTGGGAGCAGACAGACTAAATCACGTAACTTCCTCATGGGCAACTTTCTGTGCAGGGAGCTCAGGCATGTGGTGAGAAAACTGACACAGAGCAAGGTTCTTCCTGCTGACTGGAGGCAACTGCTGCTCCTCTGAACTCCCACAGTCCACCTGTATCCTCCTGTGGGGGAAGGACACCACAATAAAAGCCTTTTCTCGTTTCCAAAGCCAAGGATCCAAATTTAGAAAATGAAATCCTAAATGTTTTACTGGAGCAACTTGGTGTTAGGGGAAAATCTTCTCTCCTGCTGCCTGGGTTGTGAGAGACTCATGATCTCCCCAGCTCTAATGCAACTCGTGGCAGGCTGCCAGCAGCCTGGCAGTGCTGGTACTGTTGCTACATACCTGTAATTTTATTAGACCAGAAGTAAGCAGGAGAAATCTTGGTAAAGGTGACTTGTCCCAGTCTTCTGTGTCTCAGAACTGCGCTGTCTGATGGGACTCTGCTGGATAGAATAGAACCTGGCCAGCTCAAAGCCTGTTGCTGCAGTCTGGCCTTTGTTCAGATTAAGAGGAGGAGGGGAAAAAAGCTTTTGTTGTGTTTGTGGGGTTTTTTGCAGGGGGGAAGTGAAAGGAGCTGTGAAACCTCTCCCTTCCTGCCCTTCTGACCTCTGCTGTTGTATGCCCTCTGCATTGTGCTGGCAGAGGGCTGTTCCTGCCAGCCGAGGAACACGTGGGTGCCACTCCCTGCACAGTCCGAGGTCCCCACCATGCTCCCCTTGCAACATCAGTCCTTTGTGTCCTGCAGGTCCTGGGGGTTCAGCCTGGCCTGTGCTCCATCCCTGATCTTAACCCTCTTGGCAGGAGCGGGCTGCCAGGGGATGGCAGTTCCTGGTGTTCCTGCCTTACCCCCCGCGTGTCCCGTTCTCCCGCAGGTCTCATCCTGGTGAACGAGCCCTACTACAACGAGGCAGGCTTCGACAGCGACCGGGGGCTGCAGGAGGGCTACGAGAACAGCCGCTGCTACAACGAGATGACGCTGATCCGCGTGGTGCAGTCCATGATGCAGCTGCTGCGCCGGCCCGTGGAGGTCTTCGAGCACGAGATCCGGGAGCACTTCCGCTGCAACGGCTGGCGCCTGGTGTCCCGCATCGAGTCCTGGCTGGAGACCAACGAGCTGGTGGAGCGCAGCCACGAACAGGCCAACGGGGCGGACCCCGCCTCCCTCCCGTGCGCCGGCAGCAGCCTGGCCGAGAGCCCCGGGGACACGGCGGGGGCACGGGCGGAGCGCGGCCCGGAGCAGGGCGGGGCTGCTGAACTGTCCGACTCGGCGGCGGACGGGAGGGAGGAGCCGGACGAGTCGGAGTTCCCGAGCACGACGCCCGACGCCGGCGACCTCCAACAGTACTCAGACTCGGAGAGCACGGGCCAAGCCAGGGGGGACCTGGCCAGAGACCGAACGGACGAGGGGAAGGCTGCCCAGGACTCTGCCTCGCAGCCCAGTGTGAAACCAAAGAAAAGGAGAAAGAGCTACAGGAGTTTCCTGCCGGAGAAGAGCGGCTACCCTGATATTGGATTTCCCCTCTTCCCTTTGTCCAAGGGGTTCATTAAAAGCATCCGCGGTGTCTTGCAGCAGTACCGGGCTGCCTTAGCAGGGGCCAACATCCCAGAGTGGACAGAGGACAAATAAACCATTAGGTTAGGGACAGGCAGGTGCAGGGGAGAAGGGAAAGCAGCCGAAAGTAAATTGGCAAATGCTGTTACCAATCAACTGGCTTCTCCTTCCAGCTTTTCTTCCTCAGCTTGGTTTGTTCCAAAGAAGGTGGTAGGCCTGATTGCTCCTCTGAGGAAAGGTTGTTTAAGCATGAATAACTCTTTGCCCCCAACCCCTCCTCTTCCCCCTGTCCCATGTACGTGCTCTTCTTGCAAGTTTGACCCTGCAATGATAAGATTTGAGACCTGCACAGAAGCAGTCTTGCAGCCACGTTCCCTCTGCACTTTCATCTTGGGGCACCTTTCCACACAAGGACTCTTCTTAGCCAGCTCTACACCCAGCAGTTTGTTCTGGTGGGGTTCCAGCCAGGAGAAGGGATTGCTGTAGTTTCTGGAAATGAAGGGCAATGCCCTCCCCAGTCTTTTATTTTTCTCAGCATTCCCACGGGTTCTGTGAAGTCTACCCCAGCTTATCTGTACTTAGACATTGGATTGTGTTTGCATTGGAGTTGTCTACACCATACGGAGTTGCTCTAGTCTTAGTTGTTCACCCATAGCTACGAGGTTCTTCCAGTTGGGATTGGTAGGCAGGGCCAGAGCTCTGCACTGGTGCTTGTGCTACCCTGGGAGTGCTGCAGACTTTCCATCCACTTCTGCAACTTCCAGGTCAGTCTCCTGGAGGCAAGTCTAGCCACCCCCACTTCTTTTCCTCCAGAGTGAGGCAAACTTCCCTTTCCCCACCATGCATGCCTGTCTTCTAGAAATACATGGGATTCAGGGTTCTGCCCTCATTACTTGCTTAGGTATCCGTGTCTTTTGTTCCCAGCCATCTGGGCTGTCACACAGCACTACACCCACCCTGGATCCCAGCCTCACCCAGGCAGGCAGCAGCAAGTGATCCTGGGGCCTGTTGTAGATCTGGATCAAGCTGGCGTGGCTGCTGCTCCCTCATGCAGCTGTACACGGGTGCTCAGGAGCTGTGGGAGCAGGGTCACCCCGGGAAGCTGTGTCATGGCGAGGCCCTGTTGTGGCAGCACCAGCTTGTCCCTGTCCCTGCGCTGCTACAGCAGCGCTGTTTGGGGCTCTGACCAGCTCCTTCCCTTGCCAGCTGTTTCCCATGGTGGCCTGGCTGTGGGCACAGCACTTCCCTAATCCTAGCCACTGGATGCTCTGGGAAACCCCTGGCAAGGGCAGCCTGTGTTTCACAGCCGGAGCTGGTGACTGTGAGCACTTTGAAGCAGTGACTTCCAGAGTCCCCTGGTCAAGTCCCCTTCCTGTCTGCACACACCTTCACTTGGAGCTGAGAAGTCACACTCCAGCCCTGCTGCCTTTGTCCAGTGCTCAGGCATTGGAGAGGCACCCACGTAGCATCCCTGGGGAGCAGAGTCTGTCAGGAGAGTCCTTCCAGCTGCACAGGGAGGAGTGGTGCCAGGCTTCCCGGGGGGGAGTGGGGCTGAGCAGATGGCTCTGCCAGAGGTAAGCATGGAGCCAAAACTCTGCTCTTGCTCTAGCTCAGTATGGCTGTGGTTAGAAATGGAGAATCCCAGCACTGGTGCAGTGCTTTTTGCTCCCAAGGGCTGCACCCACCAGCCCAAATCCGCCTCCCCCCCAGCTCCCCGTGCTTTCCCGCTGCCCCCATGGTGCTGCTCAGCCAGGGGCTGGCTGCACAAAGCCCTTCTCGTGTCCCCATCCATCGCTGGGATTTTGGAAGACACGTCCTTCTCCCCGTGCTCCAGAGGATGCAGGGCTTGGCTGTGATGCAGACCTGTGCTGCAGAGCTCTCCAGCCCCTGCTCTGTGGGTGGATCGTCTGTGCAGCAGCTCCAGGAGCCCTCGGTGCCCGGCAGGTGGGAAGTCGGCAGAAGCCGGTTTGGGGCGCAGAGAGGCGCTGGGGCCGCGGGCGGGGCAGGGCGGGCTGGAGCTGTAACCATGGCCACGGCCGGGCCTGAATGGATCCCTTTGAGCGGAGCCCGGCCCCGGCTCGGAGGGCTGGGGGCAAGGGGTGAGGCCACGGCTCCAGGGGGGGGGAGAACAGGCGCAGAGGCTGATTCCAGGCACAGCCCTGGTTAGGGATCCAGACGCTGACACCCTCTGTCCCCAGAGCCGGGCTGTGGCTGCCCCTAGACCCACAGGACCGGGGACGGAGGGAGGGAGAAACCCACTGGGGTTGGAGGAGCTGTAGGGTTCCCCTTTTCCCCTCCTTTACTCTGCAGCTCTCATCTCACAGGGCAGAGGGCCTGGGCAGGCACCACGTCCTCCCCTTTGCCCAAAAAAAGTCTCTGATCCTACACAAGAGCTTTTGCACAGGCTGGGCTCTCTTCTAGGAGGGGGGTGTTGACCTTCTGGAAGGGGACACTGCAAACCCCGGCACCACTGGCTCTCTGTAGCTGTCCCAAACCCAAGTGTGCACAGAGGTTTACAAATTTTCTAAAGCTTTTGATAATGTGAAGCTCCTGGGTGATGAGGTTGGTGGTGAGCACACTGCAGCTATGTAATTTTTTGTGTATGTATGTAATATTTAAGGGTAACAAAATTTAAAAGGCTAAAACCTTAAAAAAAAAAATCTAAAAACACACAAAAAAAGCCAAAGCATGATGCATATTGTTAGCCTTAAAACTGGCTACACGACTGTGTGATGTACAAATGAGAGCAGCCTGTAACTGTTTTAAGTGCTGGGGAGGGGGAAGAAGCATTACAAAATCAGTTTGTAGCCTTGATTCTGTACAGTATTTAATGAATAAAAAAACCTGACTATTGAGGCCATGCTTAGAGGTGTGTCGTTCACGTGCAGATGTGGATGCTTGGTTGCTTATGATATATGTATAAAGTGCTGTGTGACCATTAAAACTTTTTTTACCTGCAGATTTTTTTTTTTCGTTTGGCTAACCAAGGTGTAATAAAGGAGGGAAGATGACTTGCCATTAAATTTTGCCTCTGTGAGTAGTTCTGTGAGTTGTCTCTTTCTTTCCCCCACCACCCCCTGCCACGCTTCTGGCGCTTGCCCCTCTCTGCACATCCCTGTGCCAGCCTCGGGGCTGGCCAGGGTCCCGCTGGCTGAAGCCGAGACCGGAGGGATCCAGGCGGGTCTGGCAGGGAGGGGCTGCCTCTGTGGCTGTCTCTAAACCGTTCCCCAAGACCCTGATTTACAGAGGGCGTCTGTCCGGCTGGCATTTTTTGTTTTCTGTGGTCCCTGCTGACACCTGGCGCTTGCAGGTGGCTCAGTGTGTACCCCAGCACGGCTTCCCGCAGCCCCGCTGATCACGGGCAGACTCGGGCAAAAAAAAACAAACCCTTTTGCGGGCCCCTGGGAGCTCCGCGCTGCCCTGCCCGTCACCTCCTCACACAGGTAAGCGTGTGAAGGATGAGGCTGGGCGCAGCCGCAGCGGGCCAAGGGCGTCCCGCTTCTCCCCGGTGCTGCTGGAATCTGGAGCAGTGATGTGGAGTCGGGAGTCCTGACTTACATTTTGTCCCCCTGGGGGCCCTCCCTGCTCCCCCTCAGCCTGCAGGAGCAGCTCGAGGTGCCAGTGCAGGACACGGGCAGTGTCGGTGTGCTGGGACTCGCGGCTGTGCTGGAGCTGTTGGCAGCACCCTCTGCCGCTCCCTCGGGCCGGGGGCTCCCCGCGAAGAGCTCCTGACTGCCGACCAAGAGGTCTTGGCGGCAGATGGGTGATGGCAGAGCAGGGCAGCGAAACCCGGGAACGGGAGGGCAAGGGCGATCCCGGCCAACCTGCTGCGGAGAGCCCCCCGGGATCCCGGGAGGAGCCTGCAGGGAGCCTTTGAGGCGCTGTGAGCCTGAACGGCTCCGCTCCGCTGATCCGCGTCCCTTGACAGACACAGCGAGAGCTCTGAGCGCAGCCCCTGCCATGGGCTCTCCCTCCAGCAGCTCAGCAGGCTTAGAGAGTTATTGCTCAGCCTGTTTTTACACCTGGCCCGATGCCACGGGGGAAATAACTTTATTTGGGGAGGTGGTTCCCAGCTGCTGCCTGCCCTGCTGGCTCAGGAACAGGGCTCCTCTCCATGAGCAAGCGAGGCTATGCGGGGAGGACAATCGTGCTCTTCTTTCCCGGATCTGCCATCCTAATTGCATAGTTTGCAGTTGAATAAATGCAAACAGCCACCACTGTTTACTCTTCTGCTTTGTACTTGAGCGCTGAAAATGAGGTTTAATTACGGCAATTTTATACCAAAGAGGCCGAGTAATCCCCCCCGGGGCAGGGACCTGTAGCAGGGCTCCAGCTGGTCCCGCGCAGCGCAAGAAAAGGGATGCAAGAGCCCCCCAAAGGGCCCCTGCTGCGGGCAGAAAGCCCAACCCCTCAGCTCCAGCGACCCCTCTTTGAACCTCTTCCATGAGCCCTTCCCTGCTGTGGCTCAGAGGCACCGGACTTTCTGTCCCCAGGATGTCCCCAAGCGTCACTGCGGGCCTGAGCACCCTGGGTACGATCAGCCACCAGCATGAGGCTGAGCAGGGAGGCATCGCTGCACCCCAAAAATGGGGGTGGATGCTGGCAGCAATGCTCCGTGTCCTGCATCCTCAGCCCCTCCCCTGGGAGCATCTCCGGGGCCCCTCGTTCCGTGCAGCCCCAGGATGCCAGAGAGCAAAGAGCTGCGGTGCTGAGCTGAACCTGTCCTGCCGTCCGTCCGTGGAGCGGGGCCGTGGGTGAGCCGAGCCGTGAGCTCCAATTCAAAACCCAGGAAGGATTTTTTTTTTTTTTTTTTTTTTTTTTTTTTTTGCAAATGCTAGATATTTATTTTGCATTTCTCACAAGAATAAACTCCGCTTCTACAGGAAGCTTTGGGTAGAAACATTCTTAAAAAAGTCGGTTTATTGTATTAGATCTATTGGTCCTGACCCTCCCTGGGGGTGGCACTGGCTCCGGGGCGGGGACACAGCACTGCCACCGTGCGCGTCCGAGCCGGGGAGGGGACGGGGCTGTGCCGGCGCAGCCGCCTGGGGGCCGGGACCTCGTACCAGGATAAAACACGCTGGCATCTCGCCGGCACCGAGTACCTGATGGGGCTTGTGGCTCATTTTTGGAACAACACCGGTGGCCGTCCCAAGGGGGTAAAGCTAAGCGTGGGGGCAAGCGAGGGAATGAGCCCCACGCCCCCCCAAGACCTATTGCTATGGAAGGAGGGGTTCCTGAGTGGGAGGAAGGCTCTGCCACCCTCGCGCCGGGCCGGGCCGGCAGCTCAGCGCTGCAGGGAGGGCGAACGGGGAGCTCAGGAGCCGCTGAGGACGCGGCAGAGGCGGCCGTGGACCTGGCCCTGCACGGGCTCGCAGGCCAGCGCCTCCCCATCCACCGTCATGATGCCCGCGGCCACCCGCGGCTCCAGGCGGAACGCCCGGACGGGGACGTAGCACAGGTGGGGACAGTTCAAGTCCAGGTGGGTCCCCCTGGACATGGCCAGGAAGAGCTTCAGCAGCGTCACGCGGCTGATGCCGGCCTTCATGTAGAAGAGGTGGATGCAGCCGTCGTGCAGCCGGGCCGCCGGCGCCATCAGCAGGTTGGTGCCCAGGTGGGACTGGTAGATGGCGTAGACCAGGACAAACTCCTCCTCGGGGACCACGGTCCAGTGCGCCGGCACGGGCTGCCCCAGCGGCACCAGCAGCGAGTCGGGGGGCGGGGAGCCGGGCTCGCCCGGGCCCCCGGAGCGTGGGCACCACCGCCCCCCGCCCCGGCCGTGCCCGCTCACCGTCGGAGCTGACGGTGTCGTAGGAGTCGCCGGGGGCGGGCGCCGCGGCCGGCTCCCGGTAGTCCACCCAGCTGAGCCCTTCTACGCTGTCGTACTCGGCGCGGGGCTTGTCCTCCACCGGCACCACGGTGAAGTGCGGCATGGCTGGCGGGGCGGAGAGGGCTCCCCGCGGCACCGCAGCGAGGCAGGCGGGACGCGGCGCGGAGCCGGCGGCGCATTCCTGCCCCGTGCGGTCACTTCCTTTCAGGAAACCGCGCTCCTCAACTCCACCCATTCCAGTGCGAGCGCCGGGGCGGTGCGGATCCCGCCGCCCCCAGGGCCGCCGGGCGAGCGCCGGGCGAGCAGCGGGCGCGGGGGCGGGGGTCGCTCCGCCGGGCGGCCGCGCTCTGCAGCGGGGGCGCGGAGGAGGAGCCGGAGGCGGCGAGGCCAGCGAGGAGAAGGGGGAGCCTTCCTCCCGCATTCATCGTGACAGGAGCCGGGCCCGGGGGCGGTGGGAGCGGGGCGGGGCGGGGCGGGCGCCCTCCGCCCGCCGCCCTCCCTTGCGGGCGCTGCCGGGCCGCCTTGGGGGGGAAATTTCCCCTCCGCCGTTCCCCGGGCTGCCTCCCCTGCCGCCGCCATTTGCTGGGCAGCAGCGATGCGAGGAGAGCGGCGGCGGGGATGGGGCGCGAGCCCCGGGGAAGGGACCGGGCGGTCCCGGATCGCCCGGAGGGACGGGGTGGTGAGGGCAAGCATCAGCAAGTGAGCCGCGGGCAGGGGCCCCGAGAGCCCCGCCGGGCCGAGCAGAGTACTAGTTAGGGATATCCCGGCAGCCGGCTGCAGCCCGGCGTGGGGCCGGCGGAACAGGCGGAAGGCGCAGCGGCACCCCCAGAGCCGGGTGTGAGGAGGGTGCCGGTAGCGGGCCGTTTGCAAGGTGCCGGTACCGGGCCATGTGCAGCTGTCTGTCCCCGCTTCTTGTGCCGGCGGTTGCAGCGCCGTGCTTTCCTTTGTGCCCGCTGTCGGCTCCGGCAGCACGGAACCCTCGGCAGGGCCGTGGGAACCCATGGGGAAGGGGGAACATGGCAGCGCCGGAGGCGTGAGGGGAGCGCGGGCAAGGCGCTGCCTGCGGAGATTTGCATGCGGGCCGGGCCCGAGGCTGTTGGTAGCGGTATGCAAAGCAGCCAGTTGCTAAGGCAGCAGACGGATGGACCGTGGCCCTGCCGCTCAGACAGCGGCTGCGGAGCCGGGGGACACCATTGTTCGGTCCCACTCTGGAGGCAGAGCGGTGACATCCCCTCCGTAAAGCTCGGGGCACGACAGCCACTCAAGCTCTTCCCCCCGTGGCTGAGCAAAATTAGATTTTTGCCTTCACATTTGTAGAAGTTTGCGCCAGCAGTGGGTATCTTGGCCTTCATTTGAAATATGGTAGCCTTCACATGGAGTTTAAACGTGAATTAGTAGATGATAATGCCATTTATTGTCTGTGTTTGAAAGCTGGCCTTGACAGTGGTAGAAGGATCTCTTTTTAATGTGTTGCAAAATCATCAGTAAAAACCTCTAGATAACAGCTTGTGTGTTTTACTATGAACTGTCAATTCAAACTAGTTTTGTAGATTTCTGTAGACAAAAGTATTCTCTAATCAAGAAATGAGTGTACAGTTACAAGACATTCCAGCATGGATGTAAGATCTGTCTTCAGATCACACAGGCGTCTACAGGAGGATACAAAGCTTAGAGCAGAGGAAGAGGCCAAGGCTGAACCTTTCCTGTGCTCAGAACCACCTTACCCCCAGCTTTCTGTGTCCTGCCTTTTTGACAAACCACCCCCCAGGTCACTGAGAGGAAGAAAATTTTCTAATGAGCCAGGAGAGGGACAAACATGAGAGAGAATTCTTTGTTCACGAGAACTGACTAATAAGTCTACTTTTAATTAGTTGGGGTTTGAAATAGACATGAAGGATCCATGCTGTGGAGCAGCTGCTGCCAAGGGGGTACAGGTCTCTCAGTTCACTTAACACAAGGTTGCTGGTGGACCACCTCTGGGGCAAGTCAGAGTAATTACACCTCTTGCTATTGATCAGACAGGTGGAAAGACTTCTAAGACCCCTATGCTTTCTTATAAACTACATTTTACTTTGTTCTCTTGGGGGAAGCAAAAAGGATCTTCATGTGGCCATATGTATCTTGTAAACAGCCTTATCAGGTTTGGAGGAGATTGGGAAAAAAAACCAGAATTTCCTCTATTGAAAACTCTTAGTTTCTTGACGACCTAGGGTGAGATTTTTTTTTTCCCAGTAACCCTAAAATGAACGTGTTTGTAAATGTAGACTCCTGAGATCTATATAGTTTTATTTGCAATTTCTCTGGACAAGCAATTATTTTTCCCTCCAGAGGAAAGTAAAACAATGGGCCAAAAAGTAGCATTTTCTGGTTTACCCTCTGAATTACGTTTCCTTAGTTTTCATAAAAGGTTTGACCTAACAAGCTAAACCCCACCAAGAAAACAGGAAAATTAATTGATAAGGGACAAATAATTTTATATAGAAAAGGGGCAAGATGCTAATTTACCATTTAGCACGTTTGTTCATGTTCAGTCTTCTTTCTTCTCTTCCACTTTATAAAGCTTTTGAATGAAAGTGTCTAGTCTAAATAAGCTGGCTTAGAAAAAAGAGACAGGGACTGTAAAAAGTCTCCAAAGTTAATGTTTTTGAAGTCATGCTTATTCAGGAAGAAGTATTAAAATGGGCGCTTCCCTCTCATGGCACTTTTGAAAGCAGATGTGGCAAGGAGGCACCACTCTCTTTAGGCACCAAAACTGCATCTGTGCCATCACAAAACATTTTAGAATCATAAAATTACTGAAATTGTAACCCATGAGCAGAAAAAGTTAAAAATTAAGGCTCACGCACATATAACCAGCAACTCCCTTCTCTGGGATGGAAACTACTCAAACGTCTTGGGAGAGAATTGAGCCCTGGGAAACAATTCATGTCTATTGAAGCAAAAATATTTTTTTTGTCTAGGGACAAGGACTCTTTACTGACTTGCACAATCTGGTTTGTAAGAGAACACAATTGTAACCTGGATGATAAACTTTTTTTTTTCTAATGATAATAAGTGACTATTATTCTGAATGGTATGAGTGGCCATCATAAGCTCAAAAGTTGTCTGATATGAATATGATACTATAATGAAACTGGATGATCTACAGTACTACAGTATTTACCTGAAACAGTATTGCTGTCATCTCATTAAATAAAAAGGGATTAAAATTGCCTGTTTTTTACAAAGCTAAATAGAATTTGGGGTTATGGTTTTGTATGGGTACAGACTGGTCAGTGAAAACAAAAAGCAGATACAATAATTTTAATTTCTTTTTTTTTTTTTTTATCTTTCTGTGCACCCCACTGCAATATTAACAGAGAAAAACTGCACTTCTAAGAAAAAAGCTTGGTGGTTTCACAGCGAAAAACAATGGGTTCAGCTCTTCAGAATCTTATTAGATTATTAGAAGGCTTATTAGAAGAGAAATGGTCTGTATTTTCAGTACTCTAGTGTACATTTGCAGCATCAGTGAAATCAGCAGCCTAAAGATCAGGAAATCCATCATCTCCCCTCTGATACACAACCAGGAACTGCTTTTAAATTGGTACTAACTACAAATCGTGTAATCAAAGACACAGTTCAGTTCTTCATTAGTAAGCCACTGGATATTTGTGAACTACCTTAAGCAGGTAAAGCTTCCAGCTGAAAGGTCAGTACCTTTCTGCAGTAGACAACAGTGTTGTTCAACTCAAAGGCTGTATGAGAAACTCTGAGTCTTCCAGAAGGGGTTTAGTAAACTGCTGTGGAGCCTGATATAAATCCTCAGGGCGGGCAAGTGAGGTCAAGTTTGCCTTGAACACTTTTTACTGCAGGGGACCACCTCTGAAGCATCAGAAAAGGAGCTTGGCTTTTACAGCCCAGTGTAAAATGGATGCACACATCCTCAGCCCTCAGACAGGCTCAGCTCACCTGTGCAGGGAGTTTCATCCCTCCCCTGGCAGGCAGTGCTCAGAGTGCCCTGTGGTGCTCATACAGCCATCCTAGGAGAGAGTGGGCACAGAACTACCATCACTGTTAGCACCAACAGGGTTCAGCCCTCACGAGGGATGTGGTGCACACGTTGGAAGGCCCTGGTACACGAGCTCTGCAATGTTGTTAACTTCCAGACTTGCAACATGTGATGTTAACCTCAGTCAAACAACAAAAAGATCATCATTTCAATTCCTTCTCAAAGCACGTGATTTCCCATCTGTTTAAAGGATAGACACAGCATCTGAAACTGAGGACAGCTTTTCTTATCTTCCTTTCTTCCTGAATTTCATGGACAGATATCTAATTTTAAATAGTTTAATTTTTTTCCAACTAGGAGAATCAAGGCCAAGTGGAAAGTATCATCTGAAGAAATAAGTCATAACATTGCAATTCAGATTTTTTTTTAAAATTCATCTCTAAAATCATGTTGCCCCTAACACAGTAGGGAATCTATAACTGTTATTTATTATTTTGAAAGATTTTTCCCACTAGAGTGGAACCTGGATGATAAATAGCCAAGAGCTGACGATCAGAAATAACAAAACAAAATTCACCACTGCCAAGGTACAGTTTCCCAGGGTATCAGGCTTGGCAGGAATTCTGCCAGTTCATGGCCAGCATTTCACCATAGTGAACTTTGGTTTTCAGCACATTCCTGCTTCTCCACATGCGAGGATCACAGCAGCCATGTGGACAAAGCAGGCTGGCAACCTGGGTGTAAAGGTTTCTCACTCATAAAGACCAGGATCCAGTTCCTATGACAAGGACAGGCAGTAGCTGGAAGAGATCCTTTGGAGAGGGCCCCAACATGAGCATCCATGTAATAAATGCTTGTAGGAGATGCAGTGTGCAGTCCTCCACAGGAGAAAGGCCACATCGCAGCAAGACAGGAGCTCTTCTGCTAAACACAACTGAAAATTTTGCTGTTTTGCTAGAAAACATATCACAGCTTAAACATTAAAAGACCACAAGAGGACACTATGGTGCCACTTACCTTCAAAGTTTATTTACTTTAAGGAACTTCTGTTTCATTTGTAAAATTATTTATAACTGTGTTTGATACACGGAATTGCCATTTCTACAAAGAAACCTTAATCTCATCTTTAGAAACTGAAAAGTTGCTTAGTCCTTGAGATACCATTTCTTCCCTACTCACCCAGGTTCTACACATTCAAATAAGAACAACTGTATCAAGGTTTTCTACAACAAGTTGTTAAACATGGCAGTATTTTTTATTGTAGAATTAAGATGCTGGAAAACATACTACTCTGTAGATCAATTCTCAGATCAGTTACATCTTTAGCATGGGTAGATTTGTCATGGTCTATTTAATTTTTAATAAAGGGGTCAGAGAAGAAACTTAGCGCAGGCCTAGACAAGATTCTTGAGATGCTGTGTTTATTTACAGGAGGAAACTCAGGAAGATTAATCCAAATCCAAAGCTGTATTAAACTTTTTACAAATATTTGTATTCTGGTCTAAAGGAATCTTCTTTTGAATTGTGTGGTGAAACTTGTATTGGCTTCAGTCTTAATCTCACTTAGTATGATTTATTTTTTTATTTCTCAGCAACAACCCTCAGGGGAACTTAAATTCTTGTTTCCTGGGCTTTATGTTTTCCTTTAGTTTCAGAATAGACAAAAGAAATGTTTTATGAAAACAGAGCAGGTACTGAGAAAGAGCTTCAGAGGAAAATACCCATTATACAGAGGAAAGAATCATCTTAATGGAGTTTAAAGAACAATCTGGGGAGAAGCAACAGCAAAAGAGCAAAATTAAGTGCCCTCTCATTTGAGTTCTGATTGTTAGGACCAGAGCCTTAGTTGGAAGCAGCAACATTTTTCTGTTGTAAGATAAATGCTGAACTTTGTTTACTTTGTTTCTTTTTTCCTCTCCACTATTTGTTGTCTTATGACAGAAGCAACAGAATCAAGTCCAATAGCTCTCTGAGGTCACAATTTTTGGAGGGAGGGTTTTGTTGATGCTTTTGCTTTGGAAAAAAAAAGTCATAATGAACTTATAAATAAACATGGAGGTTAGTGAGGAACTTTTTTCATTTCTCTAGTGTCATAAGATTTAAAAAAAAGATAATTATAATAGCAGCAAATAACCATTTCCATGTCAAGTTGTTCTATGAAGATGTAAGGCTTTTAGGTAAGACAGCAAGACAAAATTCAGGACCAGATTTTTAAAAAGACAAAGAAAAAAAAAAAAAAAAGAAAATTTTTGAGCCACTGAATCAAGCCTTCCAGAACAGTCCGAGCAGAGTCATCCAGGATCACACTCTGTCCTGAAACTGGTTCAGCAGATCAAATAAAATACTGCTCTAGATCTGCAAATTAAATCCAACAAATCTTAAGAGCAAATGAAAGCCACTATTAGTGGGAGGAACCTTCTGGTTATTTAATTCTTTCGTAGTATAAACATGTTGCATTTTCAGAATTTGAAGTAATTTGATCATTTCCATATGTATAAATCCAGAGAAGAGCAAGCAGAACTGCTGCTTTCAACAGCAAATGGAAGAAATCCAAGTTGCTGCAGTCTCACTCTGCTTTTTCACTCCTCCCCCTCCCTAACAATGAGCATGGTTAACCCAATCACTGACACGATCAGCAGGAACCTTCCCTTGAAGGAGGAGAAGTTTTCTGCAGGACCAGCTGGCTGAACCAGCTTATACAAACAGCAGCGCTGTCTCAGGGAGCGGGGCAGACAGTGTGGAAGCAGGGACAGAGCAGAGCAGCTGGCACAGCTGGCTGCGGCACCGACTGCTGGGGCTCCCTCCTCACTCTTGAACGGGACGGGGATGCCACGTCTGGCTTGGCCAAGTTGATTCTGTGCTGCATATGCTCACTGAACCTCAGGTGTAAAATCAAACACAGTTAATAAGTTATAATACACAGTTATAATACTCATATTCATATAGGCAGTTAGACTTAATGCACAATATGTGCTGACCTTGAAACAGAGAAATATGCTGGCATGTTGCTTGAGCAACTCGACATGCAAGAATGTAGATGTTAAGCACAGCTGAGGAGTTTGTATCCAATATAAAACATGCAGGAGCCTTCCGTGGCCCAGACAAGTCACCTGCTGGGTGGAAGTTTGATACAGGAACTGAACTACTCAGATTTTAGGTGACAGAACTGTCACATTTGTCAGAGCAGCAGCAGACTTTGGAGGTTTGGTTTCTAACATCATCATTTGCCCAGATGAGACAACTCAGAACTGTAAGTTATTTATTTCTGTGGGTGCTACAGTCCATTAGTCAGGAAAAGGATAGGACTAGGGGAAGGACCCTGGCGCCAACCTTTTAGAAACAAATCAATAGTCTGCATCAATATTATGCCTGTGGTTCTTGGCTGTTCATACCACATATGTAAAAGCATGAGCCTTCAAATTGTTTAAGATGCCTTCAACTTAGAGTCTTTTGAAAATCAGCCTAAGGTGCTTCACAGTACATAGATTTCGAGTTTTACAGAAATAGTAATAAATATTTTCAGAATTCATGTTAGCATAACTCATTATTTAGAAGAGGTAAGTCATGACTTGCATTCTTTCATTTGGCAGCCAACAAAGCTTATTACAAAGTTTCTATCTCAGTTATATCTGGTACTTCACTGATACGAGCAGCCATAATAGAATCTGTCAGCTGAACTTGAATGTCTTCAAATTACCAATGCAAATGGCTGTTATTAATTGGGGCAGGGCAAAGGCATTCAATTGCAGCATGAATCATCCTCCCACTGGGAGGCAGAAAACAGAGTACCATCATTTTATGCTTGAGTTGTTACAAATGCAGATTTGTGAATACTACAAGTTGCTGTCAGGGCTGGAGACACCAGCACCAGAGTTATGGGTCACTAGTTTTTCTGAGAGCAGTCACAGCTGTATCTTAGATGATTTTACTTTTGAAATTAATTTCTAATGAGATGCCTTTCTACCATGTTTCAAGTTGTATGGTTTTGCTAGTTTAAGAAAAATAAATTAGCTGCATCTATTAAATAAGCTAGATAACATGGATCATCAGTGAGCAAGATTTCATCTGTTGATCTTGCCTTCTGGTTTTGTTTCACACAAGCAGCTTATTTGAAGCATTCTGAATTAACATTGTAACTAGAAAAGGAACTTCTAGATCAGGACACATCTGTGAGAAGTGCTGTGAGGCAGAGGCTACGCTATCCCTGATGCAGGCAGCCCACCTGGTTCCCCATTTCCTTGCTCTCCATGCCTTGACAGCTCGAGCAGGGATTTGCTGCAGGTAACACTGTCCTCATGCACTCACTGCACTGACTGATCCCTGCCCATGGGCACTTGCTTGGATGGGTTTAGCAGTATCTGAATTTAGATGAGGCTGACTCCCTACATCCAGGATTAGACCTACTTGAATTTCTCCTGCCTGCCATGGAAGGGGCAACCCTTCCTCTGTTATTGACCCTCATGATACTCTGACCTTCATTCTGGCCCTCACGAGCCTCTGAATATCTATACTGTTTTGTAAGATTACACCAGTATCCTTACACAATTTTAAATGATATTTTATTGAAATTTCATGTCTGAGTTTTGCCACAAGGTTACAAGTCACTCATTGCACAAGCAGTCAACAAATAAGTGCAATACATTATAGATAAGTCATATAGAAGTATTTTATGTATCTTTAAGAAAAGGAATATATCTTTTTAGTCCATGCTGTACTATGGGAAAGTAAAAAAGTAAAAACTAGCAGGCAATAAACTGACAACACAGTATAAAGAAAGCTGCTGGAAGTAATAAAGAAGCATCTTACATTTATATAAGGAAACAAATATCAGAGCACTAGTTCCGAGAAAAGAGACCATGGATGGCAGTTTTCCAATGGCTTAGGAACATATTAGAAGAAGTACTGATAGGAATTAAACATTTGCCCTTTTGAATTCATCCTTTTGCCAGTAAAACATGTTCTGATGACAGTCAAGCAATATCAGGGAGGCCAGACTTCTGGATCAGTAATTCGCTTTTCTATATGCATATCCAGGATCAGTTTTTATTGAGAAACTATTCTTTAAAAGTTGGCTTGTGTGCCACATGATTTGTAAAGAATTTGATAACATACAGGAGTATAATTAAAAGATATTTATCAAGGAGACCATCTTATCAAAAGAATTAATGAAGCTTATTTTTGAAGCTATAAAAGAAGAGTCCTTCCAGAAACCCTACTTGTACATGGAGTGTAGAAATGGATGGTAGGAGCAGTCTCAAGTTCCTCTAGAAAAAGACTAATGTGCTAATGTTTTTTCATCCTGTTCATGCTCAGCTTTCTCTTTCAGTTATTAAGTACTTTCTGTGTTTACAAATGCTTTTCTCAGATCAATTACAGGGCTTTTATTCTACACTAAGGCTAAATTCTGTAGATGTCATATTAGTAAAAAAATAAAAATTGGTATCATAAAATTCCAATTAAGAGCAAATATCATGGGAAAGCATTTACCAGCAATCATTGGAAACTGACCATATGAAGTGCTGCCATCTTATAATTTCATAATGAATCTCAGTATATTTGACTAAAATGTCCGTTTTGAGCCTAGAAAGTACAGACCTATCTCAAAATTTGCTCTTCTCTGCAACAGGATCTTCTAAATTCACACACCTTGTGTATTTCAAAATGTATTCCAAAGGCCAAAACAGCCGATTTATAATAAAAATATCTCTGTCTAATCTCACGTCTATGAATCCACTGGCCATGGTCTGATTTTAGCCAGCTAGAATAGAAATGAAATAATAAAACTTGTTAGTGATAGGATAATTGTGTAAATGTCAAAAAGATTTCCACAACCCTCTTGCTAACCAGAATTCCTGACTTGTTCTTGCTCCCATCATTGTGAAAATGCTGCAAACAGGCTGTCCTCAAATGATAGAAAAGTATCTACAACGTTGCCTGCACCTGAATGTGAGAGATCTACCTCTACCCTTCACTAACTGTCCGGTTGCCCACTGTCCTCGTCAGGGTTCAAAAATAAGAGTTTAGTACTGCAGGATGGGTCTCTAAAGCTAGCTGTAAGCATGCAGTTGGAATTGGAATAGGCTTGTCACTCATCTTGTCATCTTAAAAAACAAAACAAAACCACAAGCAAACCAAAAAAACACTCTTCTCCATATGGCAGGGGATGGTCTTCTCTATCAACTATTGATGGAAGTTATATGATTTAACAAGAAGTAACATTTGAACACTTCTTGGCACAGATGTCTTAATCATGCTCTCTAGTTCCTGTGTGGAACTGCTGGTTCTGGGCTCCAGTATTTATTCCACAGTATGGGTACCAAAACCGTGCATCAAGTATTACAGAATTCATTCTTTAAATGAGAGTTTTCCTATTTTCCATTAGGTCATAATTTTCCATTAGGTTATGGTCTAGCCAAGATGATACAGAATTTATCGCTTCAAATTCTAAATGCTTTTGCTACATCATTTATAATTTAGATGATTTTTCAAGTATGCAGATTTATAGAAATTATGATTAAAATTTCTTATAGTTTTCCATTAACAAATCACAGAAAGATAAGTAGTTGCATTGCAGAGTACTCCATAAATCTCTCTCTAGACTCCATAGATCTTACGATACATAATACAGTATTAAACATGATACAAGTGTCAGACTAAAAGGTTGTGCCACAGAAAGAAATCCAAAAGACCTGGATGGCTGAGGCTGAGGCTTACGTAGGTCTAGGCGACAGGAATTTTGTACTTCTTGCAGAATTTCACTTTCACCTACGTCCATTTCTGCAAAAGTGTTCCGCACCTACAAAAATTCAAATGGTTGTCTCTGAAAGCCAGGCTGGCACAACAGCAAAATTTTTATGCAGCTAGCAAATTCAATGCTATTTCAAGTTACCCAACTCAAACTGTATTGCAAAACCACATCTGTATGTGAGGAAATCAACATCATTATTCTGCTGTTTGCATTCCTATGAAACACTTCCCAGAATTCAGCACAGATACACTACAGGCAAGAGTCATAGGTCCGGCTGTTCTTTGTCTTAGCTCTCTCCACATATGGAGCAAACAAACTCATGAGCTTTTTTCCCTGAAGCAAGCTCACAATCTTACGACAGAGCTTCAACATCTCTAATTTAGAAGGGAAAAAAATTACTAAATCCCACAGATTGGTTAGGTGTGATGAATTTGAGCCTCTTCATAATGTCAGTTTGCCACACAATGAAGTCAGAATTATGTAGATATTTTGGCAGGTTAACTGGAATAGTACAAATTTCCCTAATTTCGGTTCATCCAACATGCTCGAAAAAGACAAGTGGAAAAAAAGGTCACTGTGAAATATCTGTATAAGGCTTTGTGTGTAATATCTACTTAGTTATCCCTGTAAATAAAAACAGTAGGAGGCAAGCAATCTGGAAGTTTCAGCAGAGGCATTTGTAAAAGTTACCATTGAGGAGGCTCTAGTCTTATCCAGTCTCCTTCCCTCCTCTCCTCCCTCATCCTTCTGGATGTTTATGGCTTGTTAGTGATCTGGCCATGGCAGAAGCCTTTTGAACAGCAGCCCAATCCCATGACAAGAATTAAATTGATTTGCAGGAGTCAACATTCCTTCCTGCCCCAGCGAACACAGCCAGACTGCGGTGCTGGTACATCCGCAGTTTCTCCAAACCATGAAGTGATTCCATTTAGAAGTCACTGATGTGTGCTTATCAGATTACTGCAGAGAGGAAAACTTTCAAAGAGCTTTGTCTGCTCTCTCCCATTCTCCTCTATGCTGCTAACACTCTCTTGCCATCTTGGTTTCTTTCCCAGCATTTGGATTTACTGAATTAGGTGCATACATTCCCTCATATCTCTCTCATTGAATAAAAAAAGCCCCCCAAAACAAAACACATAAAATGAAAAAAAAAAAAAAAAAAAAAAAAAACCAAAGAAAAAACCCACATAAAAAATAAACAACAGAATACCAACAGTTCCTCTTTCCCTCTTAATGAGAATCAAGATTCAGTTTGAATTTTAATCTTACATTTTCTACTTCCCTGAAGACGCGGAGAAAGTTCTCCCTTAAGACTCCTTTCAGTTCAGCTTCATTCCATCCTCTTCTCAGAAGTTCCTCTATCAAAGAAGGGTATTTGGAGACATCTTCCAATCCCTCAGGAAAGCTGTTGGCAAGAGTCACACAAAAGCATTCAACACATCACTGACAAATTGGAGAGAAAGGTTTTGAATATGTCTTTTTCACATATTGACTCTTGATGTCAGCTCACTTTGGGCCCAATTCTTCCTCTGAGAATTCAGCTGACAAACAGAAACAGGACTGGGACACAACAAAAGGCTTTTTCTTCACATAGGACCCAATAAACAGAACACAACTGGAATGAAGATACACTTCTATAGAGGCAAAACAACAGCATGGGAGGATATTAGAACAAAAAAAACCCACAGAAATTCATGTATACGTTAATTCACACTTTCCACTGGCCTTTAGAATAAGAGGAAACAGCTCCATCACAGCTGTTGGGGCAATTCACTCATGTAACTGAGAACAAAAGGAAACCTACAAATACATGATGAGCTCTGGAGTTGCCAGCAATTTTGTGAACTCTGTTGTTTAAAAAGTATTTTTAAAATCTAATAAAAATTAGAATAATAATATTGATTTGAATTTAGCCAATTGTTTAGGCAAAGGAAAGAAACCTATTCAGAGCCCTCTACTGAAGAAATAACAAAAAGCAAAACTTATCTATGCCTTGTGCTAATTCTTGTCAGAATAAAAAGAATTTAGAAATAAAAAGCTGCAAAAACCTGCATTAAACATGTTTTAAATTGTATTTCCATGAGACTTTGACATTGTTTTGAGATATCTAATATTTTTATTATTTTTCTGTTCCTTGAGGATCAATTTCTACATTTGTAGCACTGCTTCATGCAGTTCTAAAAAGGAATCACTCTGCCCCTCTTTTATAGAACTTGATTTAGTGCTCATTACAAGAAATTCTGATTCCAGTTTTTTTAGTCTGCCTCCTTTTTTTCCCTTAAATGAATCAAAATCCACATAACTTAAGGAACACATGTCAATGTAAGTACAACTTTACTAACCGTTTTACTCCATCATAGTCACCACCAATCCCAACTGATTCTGAACCTGCAATTTCCTTTATATGGTCAAAATGATCTGAAAGAAAATATCAAGAAAACAACACCTAAGCATCTAGCAAAAACGAAATATTACAGTCCACACATATTGGCACCAGGTAACAGCTCTCCTTAATTCTGGGTTCTTGATCAAATCCTTTTTAAAAAGTCAAAAGACAGCCCATCAGGCAGCAACATTCAAAATAACAACTACACTGATGAAATGCAGATGAGGAAAGAGACATGATCATCACAGTGCATTCATTCCTAACAAGTAGCCCAATTATACCAATAGATTTTTTATTATCCATTACATACCTATGTTTCCCACTCTTAATAACATAGGCTTAAGATGTTTTCCAGAAAGTAGCAACTACTTTGGGATTAATTTGCTTTAATTTAATTAATTACTTTGGGTTGTTGGGTCTGTTTGTGAGCATCGTGCCCTCCAGCTACACACGTATCTTGTACCTCTTGTTATTGTTTAATGAGTATTAGCTCAAAAAGTATCTAGAGCTGGGCTAAGGTGTGGATGGAATAAGCAAGCAGTGTAATTTACATGACCTTGAAAATGATGCATGCACCAGGATATTCATAGAATTCATATAAATTCGTAGAACCCACAAAAAGTATAGTATATTAACATCAAACCTGCAAGGGTAGAAATATTAACAACTTTTCTGCCACAGGCCAATACATCTGCATTGAAAGTCACCATGATAATTCCCTTGTTCTTTTTCTGAAAGGTATGAAGAGACAACAGGTGATGAGTTAACACTCATGCCCTGCAAACTTCATGGCCATCTTATGTAGAATCTTCTACACTCGTCCATCAGTGAGAACAGCAACACTAAGTCAAAGTTCAGATGGCAACACAAGGCCTTGCCTCCTTGTCTTTTCCCAAGTAAAATTTCATTTTGCTTTCATGTAGACTAAAAGTGAAATTAGAACTGCAGTGACTACATCAAACTCAACTAGAATTTCCAAGTATTTGCAAACACTTCATTTCTGTAGTCAAAGGTTAAACACAACCCAAAAAAAAGTCTCAGAAGCAATTGTAAGGTGCTGCTCAAGGATCTGCTTCTAAATCAAATTTGGGGATGAGGAGATGGAAAGCAAATATCATGATTTTAATGCATGTTTGCTGCAGATCACGCAAACATTGACATTAAAACAAAAAACAAAACCCCCAAGAAGAAAAAACAACAAATTTCTTCCTCCAAAAACAAACCTAAGATATCACTCATATCACTCACCAGTTGCTGGAGGATATCATCAGGAACATTTCTTGAGTGATTACAAACAGAAAATGCTGATGAGTGGCTGAAAATTACTGGTGCTTTTGAGATATTAAGTGCTGCTTTTGCTGTGGAGTATGAAGTGTGAGATAAATCTATCAGCATACCCAGGCGATTCATCTCCTTTACCACTTCCTAAAACAGATGTACAGACAACAGTGTCAGTTTAAGTTTCCTGAAAGGAAGCCATTTAGCCAGTATATGTAAACAGATAGATTAATTCTGCAGCTGTCAGCTAGTCATAAACATGCTGTGCCTGTATTCGTTTCTATGTACCTATTAATTCATTAGTGATTTATTCTCTTACAATTAGCCAGCATGCCACCACATGCTCAAAACTTAGAAAACTTAGTCAATCTAAAAAAAGTCATTGGAAGTATTATTCACATCTTACTGCTCACACATACTAATTCATACATCTAATCTGTATTACAGACAATAAACAATTGTAATTAAATCTAACACTGCTTTTATCCTAAGAAACATCACAGGGAATTTGGTTTGACTAAATCCTGATGATCTCCTAACTGTCAAGAACTTCCAGTAATTCATTTTTAATAACAATTTGCTTTTGAAAAGATAAGGCCAGAAGTTGTTAGTTGCATGACAGATTGCTCAGATTCCATTTGAAAGAGATCCTTACTTGGCCAAATGCAGTCAGACCAATAACACTAGGATAAAAGTTGTGTATTCCTTTAGATGATGATTCAGACCTTAAAAAGGGGAGTGAGGGAGAAGAAACATCATATTATTCTGGAGAATACAGTATCAGCAGCTGAAAACGCTTACACTACACACAAGAAAAATTATTACAATTTCACATAGCCAAATGTAGGGGTAATAAGCCACATAATAGGTATCTTATTCAGACAGTGCTTTTTATGTTCATAACTGCTTTCAGGTTCACTAATGTCGATGTTTGTGAAGGAATTTAAGACAAACAGATTGTCAAGTGTCCAAATTATGATTGTAACAACTACACAATGGATGTAGTCTCCCACTGTACACATGGCAAATGATTTACGCCCAAAACCTATCATGTGGATTTGGTTCAGACTTTCACAGGATAAGTTTCTGTCTGAATCTATAGTTCTCCATAAGTGTCTGAATCTATAGTTCTCCCATCATGCAGCTGCCTTGTCCTTTGCATTAGACAGTCACACAATAACATGCACAATAGTTACCAAGGAGTGTTGCAGGAGTGTGTTAAAGTCATGTAACGAACACCCAAGTCATAGTACATCCTCAGTGTTGCCAAACTGCTGTCAATGGAGTGGCCACCTTCTATTCCAATTAAACATGCAATCCTTCTACTGTCAGAGATACCTGGAAAACACAAAGGGAGATCATTCCAAAGTAATTCCATGACAGATAAGAAGTCAGCACTACCAAGCAGCAATTGTTTGTGTAAATTGCAAGAAATAATAAAGACATTTGCATAGAATTGGAGCTTACAGAATACATGTTTATATGGCAAATTTTCTCATGACTGCAGTGGACCAGGGCTGTGCACAGCCAGTGGCTGTGGTTCAGAGGAAATGTTGAAGGTACTCTTTAAAGCAGGATAACTTGTCTGGTTGCATCTCTCTGTACATACCTCCTGCAATCATATTTTAAAAAATTCCTTTACAAGAAGGACCATCACCTTGGGAAGTCATCACAAGTTCCAGCTCTTCATAGCTGTTACACATCCTCTTGACAACATCAATTTGCTCTAAGGTCAGGCGCACAGCATCCTTGTTCTGAGCGCTGCAAAGAACATACACTGACCAAAACTGAAAGAGACATTGACAAGTAAACCAGATAACTTGTGTTTCCACTTGGAAACTTCTGTTTGCTCCTAGTTCAGGAGCACAGACCAAAATAACTTCCTGCAGTTTACAAAGGAGTTGCCACTATAGCTTTTTCCAAAGAAGAAGTTATGATGCAAGGCAAGAGCACCCACTCCAGACACGATTAAGGACTCCCAGTACACTCAGCTACTCCACAGTATGTGCAAGAAAGCAAACATAAGCTTCCTTTAATTTATATGTTACAAAACAAATGCTGCTGTTTTGACTAAGAGTACCTGAATTATAAAACCCAAACTTTTGAAACACAACTGTCATGAAAGAGTGCCTGTGGCTTTTCAGTTCTATTATTTTTTTCTTTTTCAACATAAAGAATCAAAATCAGTGCTAGTACTACTTTTGTGACTGGGAAGGAAGCAAATGTAGAAATATGGTCTGAGCCCCACTACCACAGCAGTACATACCTGAGCTCCCACATAACCAGCCTGAAGTTTCACAAGGTTTGTGTGGGTCGTGTTGAGCTCTCTTAAATTGACTCTACTGAGTCTATTTTGATAAAGTATTCTCAGCTGCAGTACAAAGTCATTGTGGCTGGAATGGAAAACAAATAGGACTTGTGATAGAAATAAGTTGTTCCCTTTCTAACCCAAGTGTAGTCTCTTCCACTGTTTGTAGTCCCTTAGCCCATTAATTGCCAATAATCCTCTCAGCAATAGATGCCTTAAAGTCACTCTGCTTTTCTGCCTTTTCTGCTTCTCTACCCCATCCCACCAGCAAGCAAGTTGGGGGTGTACAATAAGTTGGGAATGGACACAGCTGAGACAGCTGACCCCAGCTGGCCAAAGGGATATTCCAGACCATATGAGTCATGCTCAGCATATAAAGCTGGGGAGAAGAAGGAGGGCAGGGAACATTCAGAATCATGTTTATCTTTCAAAAAAAAAATGTTATTTGTGATGGAAACCTGCTTCCTGTGGATGGCTCACCACCTTAATCATGGGAAGTTGTGAGTTAATTCCTTGTTTTGCTTTCTTTGTGGATGGCTTTTGCTTTCCTTATTAAGCTGTCTTTGTCTCAACTCACAAGTTTTCTCACTTTTCTGATCCTCTCCTTCATCCCACCAAGGGACAAGTGAGAAAAGGCTGTGTGGGGCTCTGTTGCCAGCTGGGGTTAACCTGTGACACGTGGCCAGAAAATCATAACGGGGTTTAGAATAACACAATCCTATATTAAGTACCCTCTGAACCAAAATTTCTTCCCAATATATCACTGCAACTGTAGCTCAGTGCTGTGTGCTCTAAGAGCCCATGCGTCTGCTGAGCAACACACTTCAGCATTTCCTCCTCTCTTGTCAGGACTCACAAAAAGAGGGTTTAGTTGAACATATTTTATATACCCATCGATCAAACGTGCATCTTGCATCAGCTCAATAGCTCTTTCTCTCGTTGATTTCTCACAGCTGAAAGGCACAATATCAGAAAAGAACAGCAGCAGCCACAACAACTTTGCCATATCTCTCATAATTTCCATTTTCCAGTGGAAAAAGTGCTAGAGCACTGAGATACACACTGATGACAATGAAACAGTAAGATTTCCAGTCTGCAGAGGCTGTAGGCTTAACAGTGCAGAGCTGAATGCCCCTCCTTCTGATAAGGCTGGTGTGAATTCTGGAGGAGGAAAGAAAAAAAACAAAAAATAGTAAACAGAAGGGAAGGTAGCACTGGAAACACTGAAACTGCTACATTCTCCCCAAGGTTTTAGGGTCTCTGGCTATTGTGCTCTTTTACATATGCCCTCTCTTTAAATTCTGTTGCTGCCACCAGCTCAGTGCTGAGGAGAACCAACTTCTCAGTCAGAGCTGGCAGGCTGAGCCTGCTACACCCTGGACTCACACCTCCCAAAAACAGATTCCAAAAGAGCAGAAGATAGTTTTTTCATTATATTAACTTGCTTGTTGTCTTTCTGTGGGAAACCTCACACTGAAATGAGCACTGAAACTGTTTTCTGAGACACTTGAGAAGTGAACTGCTTCTGAGTAAACTATCTTCTTATAACACAGAGAACATCAAATGGGATGAAAGGAACAATGACTGCTAGAAACACAACCGTTCTCAAAATCCTTCTTCTGATAGCAGTACAGTCTTGGAATAGAAGGTTTTCTTACATAAGTATGCATCAGAAATAGACATGCATTGTGGGACTCAAAAACTTCAGTGGCACAACATTTCTACAAAACCATAAAGATTAGAGAGCAATCAGAAGTTGTTTCCTTTCTGCTCTGTGGCATTCATAGAGATTTCCTTGAAATGTCAAAGCACAAATACAGACTTACCCTTTTACCACAAATGCAGACTTTGTTACCACAGAGAAAAAAAACTCTGTCTCTAATCTAGAAAATGTTAAATTTTGTTTGTGGCAGCTCAGCATGCAAAATGTGAAAAAGGTAAAAAAACTGCCCAAGCAGAAGAATTCTGACAAATTAATATGGCAAAGGCAAATTAGTTTCTGTAGGCATATTGTGGTTACAAATTCCTCGACCCAAAGTACAGGACAGATTTGCAGCCTGAATCTCTAGAACTCTGCCAGATCCTGACAAAAGGACTCTAAAATAAAAACTTAGATTTTATAGCTTATTATCTGCTCTGGCATCATATACATATAGAAGTTGGTAAAATGTATCAGTTCAAAATGCTTAATGAGAAAGTAGCAAACCTTATTCACACAACAAAACTATTCTGGAGTTATAAAAACTCATACACATTGTAGATTTTGGTCCTAATATTTACAATTTTTTCCTGAATTCAACAGCAATTTTCAGGAAGATTTTTCAGCAGGAACTCTGTGTTCTTCCAGTGGTTTGACTGCTAAAATAAATTATTTTTATCTATACATTACCAAATATCTTCTCTGTGTATGAGTACAAAAAATGCAGCTCTTTGTAGCTACAAGAATTTTCTATAGATTTGCTATATCAAAGTATCTTCTCAGTTGCATGCAAAATATTCTTTATACTTTCACAGTAAGACTCATTTGCCTTTGAAACTCTTTAGGTATAAAAAAACCCTCATAATTAAATCATCATTCAGAGATCAGTACTTGAAAATTGAAGGAGTATTGTAAGCACTACACAAAATTAAGACCATGGCATATTAGCATCCCTATTTAAACAACATTTAAAATACAAAACTCACACAGCTTTTTCCCATGCTGACTGAGCAGAGTTGAGAAGTGGAAGCTGAAATAAGATTTATAGCTTTTTTTCTTTTGTTTATCTAGAGGCTCCTTGGAGCAGTTACCTTCTTCAGATAATACAGCCGGGTCGCAATCCGCTGTGCTGGTTACAGCAGCTCAAGCTTGGCACTGGATCTGCTTGGCATCTCAGCAGCGACCAAGAAACTTCCTCTGTTTCTTTAGCTCGTGTCACAGGCTGCACACACCGCAGGCATTTGGAGATTGCCACTCTCCCAGATGCGAGAGCGGAGCTTTCAGCTCAGCTACACCCACGTGGGAGCCCCACAAGGCTTTTGCTGTGCCTTGTTAAAAACCCAGCATTTCCCCCCTCTCGTGGCAGCCTGGCTGTGCAGTCCACAATGCCTTTGTTCACTCGCAGATGATGTGTAAAAATCACTGTATTGTTCAGAAATAGGTGCCTCTCACCACAGAATAATTCAGGTTGGAAGGGGTTTTTGGTGGGATGTCATCTAGTCCAGCCACCTGGTCCCAGGTAATTCCTAAGTTAGATCAGGTTGCTCAAGACCTCACTCAGTGGAAGTTTTGATATCTTCAATGAAAAAGATCATACAACCTTTCCAGGTCCCTGTTCCAGTGCTTGCTTACTCACATTGACTACACTTAAGCCAGTAAATATCTACCTCTTGTTACTGTACCTCCTGTATTTTAGTCAGGACTTGCAGTGCCATTATATTATATTTGTAGAGGTCAAAATAGTCACAAGCTACTGGTGACCTTTCAAAAAATATTTATGTCTCTGAAGCTACTGTGGCTTTTCACTCCCTTTCAAGCATGAAAGTTTGGAAACAAATACATGCAAAACCCTGATGCTAGAGTTCCACAAGAACTAAGGTTTGCTTATCAGAATTTTTATTTCATTTCATATATTTTACTGGAAACCAAAAGGGCATCATGCTTTTGTTTATGATTCCATTGTGGAAAAATGACCGAGTCTCATGATCAAATCACCCACAGACCTGTTGTGCAAGTCATGTCTTAAGTGGAACACACCTTCATCATCAATCCCCTAGTTCTGGCAAACTGGGAAACTTAAACAGAAACCCCCACATCCCTGGGAATTCTGCTGCATATTGCTCATTTGGTGAACTTCACTTATAAACATTTACTATCAGCTTTTCTGGACTAGAGAACCCTAAACAGTATAAATGAAATAACAAGAAAAAGGACAAGCATTTTATCTTTCTAATCTGAAGTTTGATCAAGGCCAGAGCCATTATTATGCCTATGACAGGAAACTACCTTTCATATTGAAAGTAAAGCAGCAATTATCAGGTTCAGATTCCTCTTCCATTTGTGGTCTAGTTCTAGCCCATATTTCATTGTTAATTTTAAACTTCTCAGATTCTCATCTCTATCTTCCAGCGTAATTAACTATCATATACCTTGCAATTTTTTTTTTCTATTTTCTGAGCTTTCTTTCCTTGCAAAGTCAAGTTAAATCTCTGATCTGATTCCTACCTAAAACTGTTCCCACATGCTTGCAGGAAAACTAAACTCACCAGCTCCTTGTTCAACAGTTTTTGCTGAGCCACTAAGCACCTTCTTCAGCTTTTACCAGCTCACCTTTTTGCAGATTCAGAACATAGCTGATTTTTGAAGCTGCTAAGTTCCAAATGCTTCCTTTGGCTCATATATAATTTTATTCCAATAACCCTGGATTAGTGTTAGCAGCTGCCTGTGTATTGTAGCTCTCACAATGTGGCATTTGTGATGTACATCCTTCCTGCAGAGTTCATCTGGCAGGACTGGTCTCTTAATAAGTATCCCAAGAGCAATCTTTATTGTCCAGAATGTTGTTACACAGCTGTCTCTCCCTGATAATAGCTATCCCTGTGTTTTACACCATGTCATATTCACCTCACACATATTTTGGAGCAAGCTATAAAATAACTGCAGCACTCACACTCAATTCAGCTGCTGTCAGGAGGCAGAGGGATAACATTATGTGTTAGAACTATTTTTCCCTCTAGGAAGGCTTGTTCCAGCCCAGAATATCTTCATTAGTTTCAGTACTTACCCATCCAAACCACTGATAGTTTTTACTATCAGCACAGATTGAAGTGTAGATGACTACAGCTAGGAAAGTAGGACTTTGTATGTGAAGATGCCTATTGCAGCAGTCACTGCAATTTTGTTTTCTATAAAATTCTTCTCTTCTACCAGCTTCTGGCATCAACTATACTACAAAATAGCACTTCAGCATTTAGGATGGATATGGTTTTGTGTGTGAATCAGCTTTAAAACCCCATTGCAATTGCTTAGGGACAAGCCACATTAACATAATAGTGTAAGTCCTGCTTATCAAGTATTCAGACTTGCTATCTTACTTCTGTATGAAGATTGCAACCTCCAGGGCAGTCAGTTTGGCATTTCTTGAGTGCAGGTATCAAGTACTTTAATTAGAAACTGTTACAACATGTTAGGAAGAGGAAATCCTGTGTACCAGGATTTCAGTTTGCATAAAAATAGCAATACAGGCAGACATAACTATTGCAAATTGAGTTCCATCTGTTTCTTCTACTCAGCATAAGTTTCAGGTCCTAAAATGAAGTGAGTTCACACTCAGAGGGGGTGGTGATGTGAGGTCCTTTGGTAATTTTAATCTGTTTAAATCATGATTTAAATCATGGTTGCAATATATTTCTTAGATGAGACCTTATGAGAAATATTAATCTTGGGAGATCAAAGAGGTTAAAAACCAAGTCAGTAAAAAAAATACTTTTAGCCATTTGCTCTGCTTTGGGTGTGCCTGAAGCTGCCCCAGTTTCACAAATAATTTGAGCAGCATCCAGAAGACCATTCAGAGAATACATTCACTCTCAGCACATGAACATACAGAACCACGTCAACTGGCACCAGTTACCAAACACAAGAGAAACAGGAAGTACCAAGAAAAGTTTTTCTCTTCACAGAGAAAAGATTTCATGAAGCACATCAAGATATCACCAAAGCTCCTTAGAAGGAATCTAGAGCTGAAAGTTGTATGTAGATGGAAGCAAATAGTCCATAATGAAAGCAGATACATTTCAGGATGAACACAAATTAGTACTATTCTGACACCCATCAATGTGCCTAGTGTCAACAAGTGTTTCTAAAAATACCAAAGTCGCTGTGGATTCTCCTGGCTCAATACTCTGACAGAATTAATTTCTGTACTGTCTTGGAAAGAAAGATGGAGAAAGCAGCAGTGAAAAAAAAAAAAAATAGCTGCAATAAGCTTATCTAGTAATTTATATTATGTTTATTTTAAAATAGCATTAATATTTACAATTGATAATGCCCAAATTGCAAAGCAAACCAAGCAAGGTCTCTGTTTGTTTAGCCATACATTTGTTCTACAAAGGTATCCGATATCCAGTTTAACTCTTTTGATTCAAGTAAGGTGAAGGTTCTTGCCACGAGGTGGCAGGAGCTTCCCTATTAACATAATACGTAGTCTATGGTCTGATGAGAGATTGCTAGTTAGCAGGACTGGAGATGACTTCTGAGAACCAGGATGCAAACTAGCTTGCTTCAGACGGGTGGGCTCTTTTATTTGGAGGTTGTTCCCCCACCCAAGGAAATGAAAAGAAAAACCTTTTTTGAAAGGCAGTCGAAGAGGTCACAAAAGCCTCAAGGACAACAGAAGTTGTTGCCTTCTCAGTTTGAGAATTTCTTCCGAAAAGACTTCCAGAAACACTTGAAAAGGAAAAAAAAGAATACTTTCCTATTTAAAAGCAGAATTTTCAAAGCTCTATTTCTGCCACTTCCCACTCCAATTTTTCAGGAAGAGCAAAGTCATTCATATCTATTTAAAGCAGCTGCTGCCCTTGTGGCATTAGGCACCCACAGCCAGGCAGGGCAGCAAGCTCCACTGAAAGCCATGCTTCCTGTTTAGCACAGATTTCTCAGAAGAGCCAATCATTTTGGTATCAATGAGAAAATCTAGTTTAGAGCAAGTCTACTTAGCTTCATTTCTGCCACCTAATAATGGGTCTATTTTTTTTCCTTCATGTTTCAAAGACTTAGCTTTGAATTTTGGAGGCATGCCAAAAAATTTTCATCCTTGCCTGATCTGCAGGTGGTATGCAGGTAATTCTTAAGCAAGGCCTGGTTTCTTATTCATTCCTATGCTTATGAGTAGATCTCAACCACCTTTAACTTTAAGCTTGTCAGCACCCACTAGGATATTAAAAGAGTGTAGGTTCTTATACCAACTTTCTAAATAACCAGTTGTGTGCCAGTCTCTTCATTAGCAATTCCAAAAGGCTTAAGCAATGACTTCTCTTTGCTGTGTGTCTGCAAACAGCTGTGCTGGACACACATACAGGTAGTGTTTATTTTCCTACCCCAGAAGCATTATGAAGCTAAATGGAGCATGGAAATAAATTGACTGGTTGTGTGTCTTGTTCAGACCACATTGAACAAACTGGAAACAGAGTAAAGTTGCTCATTCAGTTTGTCAGATACTTACAGAAAAATCTAGAATTCGCTGCAATTGTTTTCAGTTAGCTGCCTCAGAATCTGACTTGAAGCACAATCAGATGCTCTTAAACATTCACAGCTGTGTGCAAATAAGAGATCCTAAGTATATATATATATATATTAACATTAAGTGTTAAGAAACTTCAAAGTAATTTTGCCTCGGGATGTTTTTGTTAGACTAGAAAATTTATCAACCTAGGATCCATTATTTCTGAGGTGTTTTTCACAGCATATTGTGATGCTTAAGAAGAGGTTTCTTTAATTGAGGAATTTGGCAGTAATTTCAATGAGGCAGTAGATAGAAATTTGCTGTGATTCTACTGGAAAGAGAGCTCCCTTGCAGCAATGAGAGCAAATCACCATGGAAACTTTTTGCTAAGATGGTATTAAAGCACAGCATGTACACTTGCATCTCTCCTTTTGTAATAGGCAGCATTTTGTGATACAGTCTGGAGTGACTGAGTAAAGGGGTTGTTTGCACAGCAAGACACCAGGACTTTCCCAGAACTGTTGCAGGATTTTGTTATGCTGCAGAGCTGGCCAGTTGACAGCACATCTTGTTACACATAGAAAAGTGTTAAGAGATGAGTGAATAAGTGATCTTACCCAAACAGTTCAGTATAGTCAAGTTGATACTCACACAGGAAAAACAGATTTGTGAACTGGCCTTCAATCAGTTTATCAGCATGAGGAGCTAACTAAATGTTTTCATGTTGTCATAGAATGATCTGGTTTTCAAATCAGGATGGACCAAGCTCACACACTCCACTGAAGCTGTAGTATTTCCTTACCTTGCTCACAGAAACACCACGTCTGGTACTGAACAGGGGAGCAGCAGCTCTCCAGGGTGACATTGAGCTTCTGGCTTGCACAGCACAAGTATGTCTCAGTCTCTGCACTGGAATCTGATTGTCCTTTGAACAGAGGCACATCTCTATTTACAAATATATCACATTAGAACCCAGATAAAGACATCTTGTTCTTCTGTGTCAAGATGTCCCCCAAACTGTGGGACATCACTCACATCACTGTCTCCTCTGATTTCACAGAAGAGCCGTGGACAAAACCACAGGAACACACAGGAAGAGATACATTGTCTTAAATCTGTTGACATAAACCAGAATATGTTCCTTATTCCCTACAGAATACTAACCAAGTATCAACAAGCATTCTGTTTTGAGGTTTATTATGGTTTTGACATATTCCTGTCCTAGTTTTCTATGTATCGGCCAACAATGTATGCTAAACAATCTTCTCCTTTTGTAACTTTATTCCAACATAATTTCTGTTAAAACCAAAATCATAGGTTTTTTACTCAGTTTGTTGGTCATAAATTAATAACAAACTTGGTTAAAAATTTTTACCTGTCTTATCAAAAATTAGTTTGGAAACAGTGTGGATAAAATGCTTTTGGCTATTTAAACAAAGTTGTTTTATTTTTATTATAAATTCTAGGTAAGGCAAAAGGAATTTGTAGGGTATTTATAACCAGTTACCTGTCCAATAAGGATGACACAGGAAAGTCATGTGAGGACTTAATGGCCAGAGTGAGATATATAAGTTCAATTCTGATCTTTCATTGAAGAGACTCAAGGTTAGAGCTCACAAAAGAGGCAAGGATTTACTTATTCTGGCCCTGGGAGTTTTGTACTTGCTGCAGCACTTCATCATAGCTCCTCCATGAGCACTACTACCCCGTGCAGCTCAGCTTGGAGCCTGGTGAACAAGTAACCCCTAGGGGGATGAAGATTTCATTTCCTTCAGGAGCTATCTAGATCCAGCTCGGGAAAGGGATTATGTGGAGGTAGAAAGGAATTGAAACTGGGCTCTCACATTTGGGGACAAATACAGAGAGCAGTCAACACGACCTCCTGCTTCTCTTGGGGTCATACTTCAAGAGGAACAGTCACTGCACCTTCTCTTTCCACTTGGAATCATAACTGGAAAGGGTTGGTGTGATCCAAGTGGAAAGATTTCTGACCTACCACTGCTTGTTTCCAGGTTGCTTCTAGGTAGCTCATTAGTCAGCCTAAAGGGCTTTTCAGCCTAAATCAGCCTTTCAAAAAGCACCAAGAGCTGCTGAACCTAAAGCCACAAACAAGCTTTTGATCTGGATGCTTGTTTTTCTTTAAATGGATCTGAATCTGAGATGTAACCCACATTCTCCAGAGAGACAGAAAAGTGTGACACTAAGGTTCTTGCTTGCTGTTATGCTTCGGTGCCCTCCTTCCACTCCCGAGTCAAGAGGCTTAGAGAGCTAATGCACAGGTATCAAAAAGCTGAAATGTGACTTCAAAACAGTAGGAGTGGTTTAGAACGTGTGGTATTCAGTGCAATTAGGAGCTGAAGCACCCATTAGTAAATCAGAAAATGGACAAATTAGTTTGTACCTACACAAGCTAAAAATGTTAACATTTAAATACTACTATTTAATGTTTTGGGGTTTTTTCCCCACCTTTTTTCTTAGGGTTGACATTCTCTCATTCTTCTCCTTAGTCTGGGACTGCAAATTTGTTCGAAGAGGTCCAGTACTATCCTCTCAACAAGACACATCTGATGCCTGTTTAGTCAGGGATGAAAATCCAATGCTTTTAGTCCAAATCATCTGAGACAAAAGCAACAACATCTGGCTTCCAGTTAATTCTTGATCTTGATCATCAGTGATGAACAAGTCAGACTACTTGTTTTTTCCTCTCACAGAGATTATTGTGTCCTTTTCCTATGTCCTCCCACTCATGTTTAAATATTTGTCTTCATCTAAAAAGCAACAGAATTTCTAAAGAACAGCAAAATTTTTACAGCTGAGATATTTCATGCAGCTCAATCCGCAGGACATTAATTGTCTCTGGTTTCCAGATGAAACACTGTGAATTTTAAAATACCACGTATAATATGAGTGTTCCCAGCAAATCAGACATTACAGGTTCACTTGCTATTTATGTTCTTGTACTTATTCAAGTGACTTGACCTTCTCCTGCTAGTTGGACTAATGAACAGATCTCATGGCAAGTACTTTGTCTTGCCATGGTCAGTTCCCTTCTGACTGTATTTGGATTGGGAATTCTTAGGGACAGAATATTTCTCACAGTCAAAACCACATGATTTAAAGCAGTTGAGGAGTGGTACAATGAAAGAAACAGAAGAAGGAATGTTTGCGTTTGTGAAACTTTTGAATGCCGTGGTAAACATACTTTCAGGATAAGTTTTCAACAAGGCATGTAAATTAACACTTGAAATTACTTCCTTGTGAGTAAGGCCAGCTAGCAATACTTCCACACCAGCCAAGCTCCATTTGAAATCAGATTTGCAGCATCTCAGTTCCCTAATGAAAACAAGCTGAGCTCCTTCCCATAGTTTTCTTGATATCTAATTCAGCAGGTGACTGCCACTTTCTTTCCAGAATATTCACCTTTCTTCCCCTTGTCCCAGTTATAACACTTCACAGAAGTTGAATGTTCCTTCTGTAAGAATTTAGATAATTGTTGAATTTTATTTTTTTTACAAATCTAAACAATTCTATGCTTGTCCCTCCTCACTGCCAAAACTGTGCTATTTTCTACCCATGTTCTGCTTATTGTGCCATGAGATCTTTCAGATCTGCAAAGCTGTGTTTTTTCTGCAGGTGACACATACAAGCAATTCTTAAATTCCTGCATGCATTTGTCTAAAATCCCCTGCAGTAGAAACAACAGATTATGCAGTTTTTATTACTTTCCCCAAACCCACTAAAAGGCTAAAATGAATGTTCTCATTTGTTATGATTGTTATAGGTTCTTTTTAAATAATTCTTTCTGGTATGACTGTCCATTAAAGAAAAGAGGAAAAAACAAAACCACAAAAACCCCAAACATCAAAAATACAAAGATAGCCATTGAAATCACTTTCAAGAACTTTCTCTAAAATGTTACACGTAGTTATATGAATAATATTACAAGAAGTAACCTTACAGTGATCACATATTATCACAAAAAGAAAGAGGAAAACATATTTAAGTTTCATGATTTAAGGGGGGGGTGGGGGTGCATAAGGAGGAGAGAAAACCTCAGCAGACAGAGGTAAGTACTGAACTGACTGAGTGTTTGAGGGAAGGAGAGGCTGAGGGCGGCACAGGAGCTGCCTGAAGGCAGCGAAGGAGGCGAGATGTCAGTAGATGGCACTCGGGCTGCAGCACAGCCCGCAGCTTGCACCGTCCGCGCAGAGATCCCAGCAAACACACAAAACAATCGCAACGGGAAGACTTCAAGGTGTCCGAGGTCCTGTGCCACTTGAGGCTGCCAGGCCATGGGGCTGCAGGAGGCGTCAGGTTCAGCCACGGTGATCTGCCCATGACGAGGGGAGATCATTCTCTCATTGCAGCTCAGACATCTTTCCCTCCCTGGCCTCGCCCTGTAACCTCCCCGCAGCTGTGAGGGGAATAAGGGATTGAGCTCCAGATCTGTTTTAAGCAAGGGTATAGCCAGAGCAGGCTATGGCAGGGCGGCACTGTCTCCTCTCAGCAAGAGCTTAGGAAAAAATCGCAAGGCAGGGCAACCCTCCGTTCCTGAGCTTCGTTTCTAAAATTAAGGGGCTCCCCCCAGTCGAATCCTCCCATTCACAAAAGCCGAAGATGCCCCACTCTGACCAAGTGCCTGGAGTTGTAACACTGAAAATAGAGTTGCGTTCTCTTCTTTGCAGGCAGCTGTGCTGCATCCATAAATCACTGTGTGCAGGTACTGGTAATGTTTGCCTAAACTTTTTTCCCTCCTCACTGCCTGCAGAATCCCTTGAGAAATGTGAGGAAACAAACCATTAGAACTAATCTATTTTGTAACTTCTAGAACATATGCACTGTTTCTGTAAGTAAGCATTAAAACCACAGTAACTGAGCCATTAATCTTTAATAAAACTTCTGTTAAAAAAAATATATCTGTTCCCTGGCAAGGAATACTACAGCTACTCACAGCTACCAAGACTGAACATTTCCTTTTCCAGTGCAAATGCTGCTGGCACTACTGGGCTGAACCCCAAATGTCTTCGAAGCTGTATCAACAAGGTCCATGAATATTCAGGCACTAAGGAATTTGGGCAGATATCCCAGAAGTGGCAAGACCCAGTGCTGAATCTAAAGCTCTCCCAGCTTTTTATGTTGGAAACACAACTATTCAGATGGCTTTATGCTCTAATGAGAGCATTGAAGACTATGAAACAAATAAACAACTAAAATCATTCTCTGTTGATTAAAATAAAGTATTTTAGCTTTTTTTCCTTCTTTTGCAGCCAGTAACAGTGCTGCCCCTCACAGAACTGCACACACTATTGTTCAGCAGCTGCTGCTTATCCATCCCTTTGGATGAGAACTGTTGCTTTGCTCTTCCCCCTTGTGAGCAGTAATGCATGGGGACAAAGCTGGCCAGGGGTTGTTTTCTGAAGGGCTCAGGTCACAGACAGCATTTGTTCTCTCAGCCACAGCTCAGCGTGGAGCTGGGAAAGCAGGTATGACAGCCACAGATCCATGGAGTGTGGGAGGGAAGCAGAAGAGGAGGGGCATGTGGAAGCCGAGCTGCTGCTGCTCTGCCGCTGCTCCAAGCTCCCAGGGCAGCCTCATCCTCTGCTCTTCTGGCACGGACTTTTTCTCTGCCACACCAGCACCGACTGCCAAACCTGGCTGTCACCTCGTGGGTGACAAAAATTCCTCAACTCCTTTTTATGCCAGTCCCTGGAATAATTTGCACCAGAGACAGAAAGAACTCAGAAGAATCATCTGAAGAAAATTACTCCTCAAAGGAAAGACACAGCATTGGAAAAGGCAAAAGCTCACCTCTGGCCACCCCTAACAAACACAGACGTACCTGTCAGCAGTCAGGGCTGCAGTGACTGTTCCTTGCCTGGCTCCATGGAGGAGCAGGAAAACAACTTTGTGCTTTCTCTTGGAGCCAACACCAGCAAGTGCAGCCTTGAGACCAGCCAAACAGAGACCCCAACATGCTGGGCAGGAGCAACCAGGGGTGGCCCAGAGGTGGTGATTGTACCGGTGCTTTTTGGGTTGATTTTTCTCCTGGGAATGGTGGGAAACACCTTAGTGTTGGTTGTCTTGGGGCGTCTCCGGCCTGGGGGACGCCCATCGCGCAGCGCCACCAACATCTTCATCCTGAACTTGAGCATAGCAGACTTCTCCTTTCTGCTCTTCTGCGTTCCCTTCCAGGCCACCATCTACTCCCTGCCAGAGTGGATCTTCGGTGCCTTCTTTTGCAAGTGGGTTCACTACTTGGCCATGGCAACAATGCTGGTCAGCATCTTCACTCTGGTGGCCATGTCTGTGGACAGATACATCGCCGTGGTCCACGCCAAACGCTCGCCCTGCATCCGCAGCAAGCGCAACGCTGCCCTGGGCGTGGCTGTCATCTGGCTGCTGTCTCTCCTCATTGCCATCCCCGTGGCCCAGCACCAGGCCCTCATGAGTGGCCATCAGCAGGCACCCAACAGCTCTTTCTGCTGGGAGCACTGGGCTAATGGTTCCACAGCCAAGCAGATGTACAAGATTACCATCCTGCTGGTGGGATACCTCCTGCCCCTGCTGCTCATCACCTGCTGCTATGCCAAGGTGGGTGCCAGGGATGGGAATAATGTTTAAATGGAGGGAAAGATCCCAGACTCTTGGTGGCTTGTGTGTGTACACAGCCAAATAACTGATCCAACCCTTTCCATATCCTCTCCTGGTACAGAATATTTTTGAGGCTGGGGGAGGGAAGGAAAAAAGAGAATGAAATTACACCAGCTCACAAAAAGGAATACAACTACCAAGATGACACCCAGCCTGATACCCAAACCCCCTAAAGATTCTTGCTGGTTTTCCTAGTTTTCATTTTGTTCTGTCTAAATAAATACTTGCTACTGGCAAGAGAAAAAAACCTATGGCGGGATAAACATTTCCAAGTTATTGCTGTGCTGTAATCAGGCTTCAAAAGCTAGATCTAGATGTTGTTAATTGAGAATTGCCTAGAGTTCTCCAGCACTCCTTATGACCCTCCCTCTGCAGGGTGACCCACTCCTACTGCTGCACTTGTTTGTGCTGCCTTCAGGAGTGGCAGGACAGTCCCACCAGGGTACAGGACTGGCAGCCTGCTCTCTGCCCGTGTGTATCATCAGCCTAGGGAGTTAATGGTGACAGTCTGAGGCTCAATATAAAATTCAAAGTCAATCTGAAAACTCCTGTGGACTTCAGCATAATGCCAGCTGAGCTCCTAATATATGCTGAACTACTGAAAGCTTAGCAGGTTTAATGCTCTTTCCAAACCTTGTTTCTTGAAAGTGGAGAGCTTAGAATTAAATGTCTGAAAGTATCAAATTCATCTTTGAAGTAATATTAAAACAATTACTGTAAAATTTTGATGCTTGTATGAGGAGTTCAAGTATTAATATAAAAAATTCAATTTCCCATTCAATATATTGCTCCTTTTCCCCCCCCCCAAGGTTTTATACCATCTCCATACGAAAGTAAAGAACATTTCCAAGAAGTCAGAGAGATCAAAGAAGAAGGTAAATATCTTTGGTTTGATTTGTACATTGACTATAATACAATTGATATACCAGGTTTATAAAGTAATCAGCCTGGTCTGTGCTGATTCCAGATAATTTAGAGCTGTTACAGTTTATGTCAGTCCTTTTTGCCTATGAATCCTAACTAGATTTAACGGCAGATAATATGTAGTTTTTACTGGTTCATTACATTCTCTAGCATACACTCAGTTTCGTTTGCAATACACTTATGATTGGTCCTGCACCTACACTGACTGTAAGGATAGAACTCAACTGGTATTTGCAATTTTATCTCATAACACGATAACTGTAGAAGCTATAATACACCACAAACAATGTTTATTTTCCCTTTCCCCTAAGATTGTTTTGAACATGTTTTCTGTGTTCATCTGACTTCAAGTAGGTTTTGATAAACATTCTTTTAACCACCTTTTATAAGGCAGCACATTATGCAGCAATGAGCTGCTGGATATTGCCTGCTGCAGGAGCACCACCAGACCCAGATGGGACAGACTGTGTTGAAGAACACCATGTCTTATTTTGCCTACGGACTTTTTGATGAATGCTGATGCTGCTGCAGATAAACTGTGAATTAAAATGTCAAAATCAAGAGTCTAATTTCTGGATCAATAGTGCAGACTACAAAGAGTAGGCAGGGTCAGAGTTTTGTGTGTTTAACAGCTACCATGAGAAAAGGCAACCAAGATGTGTTGACATTTTTGATAATGTAAAGTGCAGCAAATAAAGTGCTAAGAAGCACTGTCATTCCATATAGAATTATTTCACAATTTCACAGATTTGAAAAGTTGCTTTAGGTCTCAAAATCACCAACAAATCCCTAAATTGGTTGGTTTAAATTTTTCTCCAGAATTTCCTTACCTATATATGAATGGCACACTACCAATTTTGTTGCTAATTTTTAAGAGAATTCTACTAGTTGAAAATTAATATTGTTAGCTTTCTGGAAAGCAGTTAAGAATTTCATTTATGACTCTTTTTCAAATGTATCCACTTGTGTTGTTTTCAGATTTGCTCTATGGAGTTGGATGAAAAAAAAGCTCTACAGTTTCTTCAACCTTGAGTTTTGTTATTAGATGTTGCTAAGAGGATCAGCTTCGAAAAACACCTTTAATTTTATCTGTTCAAACAAGTTAGTATATATCACCTCTTCCTCTTTCCCACCCCTTAAGTATTTCCCTGGCCATAATTATGAAACACCCAGTAGCAATTCTTGTTCCATGTGGCACAGTTAGGCCTAGTTAAATAAGTGATCCTTTCAGATAAAAGAAAAAGCAAATACATTCCTCTGCGTACAGACATCATCCTTCACAATGTCTTCTTCCAGCACTGTCTGTGTAGAAATTATCCTTCCTGCATGCCAAACATCCTCTTTACTTAATTCAAGTTTGTTTTCTTGCAAATACCACTCAGGATTTCTTAGGGAGACTTCCTTGGGTTGGTTGCAGACACACTCAATTCCTGCATATGCTTTCAAAGCATGCTTGAAACACAAGAGTGAGAGTCAGTACTTTAAAGTACATCTTCTTAAGAACACTTCACATTAGAGCCTCATGGGAAACACACAGATGCCTGTCAGTTCTGTTACTCTATTTTCCTTCATATGTACTTAGTTGGTCCATTTGTGAAAGTGGCTGTGTTTGGGTTTAATTCATAAACTGCATCAGAGGTTAAGTGAACAGCTTTTGCTTATTTAACTGAAAGATGTTTGACAAATTAATCTTGATCCACACTTGGAAGATTAATTTAGTATATACAGAACAGTGAGTTTGTTGTGAAACATGTGACTTCAGTGGCTAAACCCTGATTGCCTTGAGCTATGACAGAAAGCGTAGCACAACAGCCAAGTCTTCCCACATGAGGTAATAAAATTGTCTGAGTCACATCTGTTAATTCACAGCATGTGTCTTTACCAAACAGATACAGAAAACAAGGTGTCATATTCATTAAAAAGAGGATAGTCTGAAACTCTGACCATGCAGTTCCTGCTTCATTCCTATAATTTCAAGAAAATAGGCATTTGAGCTACCATCATCCTTCTACCCTCAAGAGAATGGGGTTTGGCTTTGCTCTTTCTTGGGTTTTTCCCTTTGGGCTTGTTTTGGGTTTTTCTGTTTGGTTTTTGGATTTGTTTTTAAACAGTTAAATAGAAATTTTTGCGAACAGCCTTTAGTTCAAGTTTCCCAATGCTTATCTGGGCTCCATAAGTAAAGGTCCCAAAAGAATCAAATTGCAGACTCAGAGTCCTTGTTGAACAAGATATCCCAGTGAAACAGTTGCCAACATTACCACTGCAAACAGTTTGCTCTGTCACTCAGCATTCCAGAAGCTATAAGAACTCTCCTCAAGATTGAACACTTCAAGGTAAAACATAGTTAAGAAAAAAAGCAAATTCCATAGAACTCAGGGAATGGTCTTGCCATAAGCAGCATTCCACATGCTGACTGGAAACACATTGCTATTATTCTCCGCTATAGGCTGCTTCTGAAAAAATAGTCATTATCAGGTAAAAATTTTTTTAAATGTCAAGACTTATTTCTGGATCTTTAGCTTTCAATGACCTTGCTGGAGTCTTGGTGTAACACCAGTCCCTCCACCCCCAGATCCTATAACACTGATAAGAGGCAGAAGAGACTTCATTCTTACTCACATAGTTTGAGCCATAGAACACAGAAATGCAGTAAGAAGCATTACTGGGACAAATCCAAATTAAAGCCACATGAAAGGTCATAGCAGAGCTGGTATTTTACCTGCTATTAGTACATCCTGGAAATCTGGAAACAGCATGTGAACCTCAATAAGACAAACATTTACAAAAAGAAGAAGTGGGATACTGCTGGATCCAGACCTAAAGTGATTTCTAAAGAGATGATGATGGCACGGCCAAATGAACAATCCCAGTGTTGTGCAAGCACATGCATGACTTTCCTAGCTGTATTGCTGTAGCAAAGAAAGTAAAATAATCCTGGATTTAACTGATTCTAAGTACATAAAACATATTACTGGAGCCCAGGTACTAGATACTGTAGCTCAACCTCCCCCTTTAAAGATCATATTGTATCAGTAATTTGTAACTATGACTTAAAAATAAAAAAAAAAATTAGACACCTTAAAAAAAAAAATTAAACCCATAGAAACAGGAAACAAAGCGTAATGAACTACAGTATTAGAAATTAGTTCTTCCAAGAAGTCTCTTGCTTGATTCTCTACCCCCTTCTGCCTCTTTGTGACACAGTTCCAGTGCCTGCTCCCTCCAGCTGTGCTCCCTTCCCTCGCTGGTGTGTGCTGCCTGCTCCCAGCAGAGCAGCACCTGCTGCCCAGGGCCCTGCAGAGCTGCGCCAGCAGACAAACATGTGATAGCTCTGTCTGTTGTCAAAGCATGGAAACAAAAACCAGTTAAAAGTCAAATCAGTGGTAGGATTTTGGCTATCCACACAGTTAGGAGGAACTCTGACACCTACAGAGTGGCACTGCCATCCCACTTCCTCTCAAGGGGGTCTTGTCACAAAATTCCCACTGCTATATGAAGCATCTTCTCTAAATAAAAGTCTCCAACACCAGGATTCACTTCAGCAGGATCTGAAGACCCAGCTGTTGTCTCCCAGACCACAGTGCCACAAGATATAGCTGGGTTTCAGTGTGGATTTTATTCCCTGCACGACATTTGCAGAGTCACTTTTCCCTTCTCTTCCATTACTGGTGATCTTTCTGCTGTCTGTCATTGTCCCATTTGCCACAACATTGTACTCAAATTCTGTCATTTGAAGATATGTAGGGGCTAAAGGGGAGCTTAAGAGAGCCCTGTTTTTTAGGATAAACTACTCATGGGCAAGGTTTACACCTACTGTTGTAAAGTCACTTACAAGATTTTGTTTGAATGGGTCCAGTTTATGAATAATCCGGAGAGCTTTGACAGCTGGCACTCTCTCCAAGTCAATGTTCAAACACCTGCTGAAAAGAACAAGTTTGTCTTTAGCAGAATCCTACAAATGACATACAGGCACATATTACAAAAAAAAAAACAAACAAAAAACAAACAAACAACAACAACAAAAAAAACAACCCAAAAGGTTTTGTGCTTGGGTTGTGATCTGTACTTTTAAGTTACAGGATGGTTATGGTTCAAACTACAGCAACCTTTTCAATTTATGCACACATGACACTTCGCAAAAATTTCTCTTGCACACAGTTTGCTGCATCCTGACTTCACATTCCATTATCAGAAGAATTTGACCCTCAATTCAGATTCCCACTTTGAAATTTTTATAGAACTTTGCCATCTACATGTCAAATGTTATACATGCTCAATTGAAAGTGCTTTTCCATTTATACGTATCACCTGTGCATTAGAGCAAGGAATATGTTTAGAACTTTTTGCATGCCGAGGCTGAAGTTCTGCATGGTGAACTAAGACTGTGCCTGCAGAAGAGATACATGACTGGCTGTTTCCCCATTTAATGCCATGCTGGCTGTACAAGTTTGCCAGCCTTGAAAATCAGATGGCATGATGCTGCAGGATTCTCCTTTGAAGTTTTGAATTGTTTTTTGAGGCCAGCCACAAGACCACATGCTAAGAAATTCTGTGCACCCCTCTATGACAATTAAGTATATTTCAGCTTTGTTACCTCTTTTCTGAACTATGCGTAGTACAAGAAGTCTGTAATTTGGCTCCGAAAAAAGTTAACGATTCCCTGTCTGACAGTGTTGCAAAATGTTTCATAAGAGCCCAGCCCCAGGAACTCTGATCATACATCTGCCTTAAATAAGATCATTTAATGATGGAAATTAATGCAAACTAAGGTCTAGCATGGCCCTGCGGTGTTTTACTGGCCTCTGGAACACACCAGGGTTCCTCAGTGTTTACTCAGTTCTGTCTTGTGCATCTTTAAAGAACAAATGATGTGAATTTCACAGCTATTTTGCAAGCTCCCTTAATAGGATAGTAGGAGTTGTGGGATCTTGAGGCCAAATGCTTCAATTAACAGACAAAATGAGCCACTTGAAGATAACAAATTAGTACTATGCTTTTTAATTGGTTAGCTAAAATAGAAAGGTGAGCTGTGCTTACCTGGCAGGTAAGCAAATCAGCTGGTCATTGCTTCCAGAGCTAAGTAAACACAAAGACACACTGAGTTTATTTGGGACACTCCCTGGAGTGCTGCACTTTGAAGGTTGTACAAGAGCCTGAGGTAAAAGATACAGAATTCCTTTAAGGTAGATGGGTATTCATGAACATCTTGGCCAAGAGAGACAGATAAGTGTTCCACTGTAACTGCTTTCCGGTACCCAAACGAATTATTTGGCTATTGTTCATGCAAAATGAAGTTTTTCATGTAGATGTTTAAGTTATGTTCAAGGCCTTGGCATTTGAACAACAGTAAGTACAGCAAAGGAACATGGAAGATCCTGGGATCCATTGAGCAAGAGAATAGAATTAAGAAGTGAAATGCTGCACGTTGTTTGGTTAACAGGAGCCCAGGGCAGTAGGAATTAAGAGCATCGTTACCAATTAGGGGATAATAGAAATATCACAATGCTCATAACACATTTGTGAATAGAAAGTGAGTAAATTTCAAGGGCTCCAACAGGCACCAGAGGTCACTACATTTTATACAAGTCTTCCCTACAGTAAATTACAATGTATAGTGATGTCTGTAACTGTAGTTTGCCATAATGAAGTCTGGGGCAGTAAAAATGTGCTCCAATTGTTTCTCAAACTTTAAGGAAAAAAATATACAAGTTAGAGATGAGTATAATAGGAGAAAAGATTTATCAGTAAATCACATAATCAGACATCAGACATCCACCTAGAAAGCAGTAATAAAGGAAAAGTCAACTAGTGATAAGAGTCAATTGCTGATAAGACAGTGTGGAAGAACAGGCATAGGCCTCTATGCTTTTTCATTTAGAATTATGGAAGAAAAAAGGAGGGAAAATAATCTCACCATATTCAGGAAACAGCAGTTGTCTCACTAATGAAGCCCAGTTTGTCTGCAAGCCAGTACTGTTTAATAAAAACCTAATTAAATGTTCTTTCCAATTTCTGCATGACTGAGGTACACAGTAGAAATGGATGGTCTGATCAGCTGTGAAAAATGATGTGCAGCTGGGCTGTCTCCAACTGGGACTCAGGAAAGTGGCAAGCCCTCTACCCCTCTAGACTGTTCTGTCCACTCTATAGTTTAAACCTGGGAATGTTTATTAATCTAACATTCAGGTATTTCTTCCTAAAATATGTAAATCCATGGAATACTTGAAGCATTTGACTCATTACAGGGCAATCTTAATTTTCCCCTAACAAGATGCTAGACAAGTTGAAGCAACTTCATTAGCTGGTTACCAAGGACAACAGCTCTAAACACAATTAAATGTTAAAGACTTCATTTTCCTCCTGAATGAGGTATCTCCCCAAAAATGTTTTTTTAAACACATTTTCCAATGCTTTTTGAAGGATGGGGGAAGGCTAAAAGCAAGAAATAGCTTGGGCAGGGGAAAAAATAATCAAAGGGCAAAACATACAAAGAAAGGCTGGAAAGCATGAATGAGAGGCATATCACCTACGAAGATAGCAAAAGAATAAGCAAGTAAATTCAACACAATCTGCACATGACAGAAATAAGGGGGGGATAACAGAAGTTTATCCAATTATCTGACAAACAAAAATATCTCCTTGTCTTTGTCACCATGCTATTTATTCACTGTACAGCTTAAGCACACTTGCTTTGCCTGTACAACAAATACACCACAAGTTATTTCCTGGAGCTGCTTGAAAGACTTCTAGGAGCAGTAAGAGAGACTTAAGTGGCCAGTAGTGGCCATTGTAGGTATCTATTCTGTACACCCACCAAAATTTCAAAGCCGAACCAGAAGTTTGCAATGAGTGGGAACAGCTTGATCAACAGTAATGCAGTAACTGTGAAAACTATCACAGCTCATAGAAGAAGCTCAAACAGGACACAAACTATTTGGATCAGTCCTCCACAGCTGGTCACAGTCTACAGTACCAGTAGTTTAAGCTACAGCAAAGTTATCACATTAAAAGTCAAACAGTGTTTTGTTTTAGTTTCCTCTGTCTTAACTACATCTCCTCTAACTTGAAAAAACAGACAGAAGTTCAATTTCCAAAACCTGTTTCTTGAGTCATGAATTATGTACATTAGTGCTCTAGTATTGTCAGTGTTTTCTATCTGCAAAATCCCAAAAAGCTGGACCCCAGAAACAGCACTGTGCTACTACATAGCAACTCGTTGCTATTACATTGCAAACCCATTGTGTAATACTCAGCCCTAAGTTAAATGCATGGTTTGTTATTTCACAATAAGAGGCGGGGGGGAAAGCTAGGTATATAAGCCTTATTCAAAAGAATATTTCAGTGCTTGTAGCCCCCTAATTTAAGCTGATGGATGCTATGAAAGGTTGCCTGGGTAACAAGCCTGAGCTACTTAACATTGCTAGAGGGTAAAGAAGTAGCACCATTATTGCTGGTGAAAGCTAATTATGGGATCTGTTTATTAATCATTTATTTGGTACCCATCATACCACAGTGGGTGAGCTAGACCCCACAAGACAACTAGGTCTGTGTCTTTCAGTGTCATCAACTTCTAATCATTCCAATCTATTTTTAAGGACATCATCTGGCTCCTAGCATGGTTGGTTTGAGGATGCTTGGCAGGGTAGTTTGTTCATTCTCAGGGGAATATCTTTGTTAGCTCAGCTGTCAGGCAGCATTCTGGTAGGTGAAACAAGGAAGAACCTGGAACATGCCAGGCACACAATGAACCTACCAGTTATTGCCTTTCAAAGCTAATAGAACCTTATTTGAGAGACCTATTTGACAGAAATCCCTTTTTTTTTTTTTTAACTTGTATTGTAGTCCTGATCTAATGCCGTAACATCTTCCTTACAGAGGTTAATGGGTTTAACTAAATGTAGCCATGATAACCACTGACCAAACCAATTTCTGTTCTCTAGAAAATCATCCCTTTTATAGGAAAGCAACTTTACACTATTTGCTTGAAATTGTGCAAGGGAATTATTGATAGAAACATTGACCAAGACTAGTAAGGCTGTACATCTTGAGCTGAAATGAAACCTAAATTTTAATTTTTCTCCACTGCTTTTCTGCTTCTTGTACAATTCTCCTTAGGGGAATGATATCACATGCATGTTTGCAAGCTGTTACATTTATTAAAATGACAAAATACAAATGAGAAACACTAAATACCAAAGTTAAAAAGCAGACATTATGCAGAGAACCAAGTGGGACAAGAGGAGGGAAGTCACCAACTGTGCGTCTGCTACAGAACCCCAAAACGGAGGGATTAAATACAGAAAAAATGCTCACCTTGCATTGCCATTTGTATTTTTGAAAATTCATGAAGTCAGGTGGAATTAGCCCTACAAAAACATCAGGAAAGGCTCTTAGTGCCCTCAAGTCAGTAATCTCTGAGCCTTGCTAGGCATTCACTGAGTATTCTAGAAGTAGAAAGTAAGAGAAAAGCAACACTACCAACTTTCCTAAACTTGAAAAATGCAATCCTGCTTCCACAGGCCTCAAAGTCTTACAGAAAGAAAGTGGAAGTGAGTTACAGCTTAATTTTATTTACTGTGACTGTTAACCTTCTTTTTGTATGAACATTTCAAAGAACACTGTTTTCAGGAAAATTTTACCCCAGGTCAAGCTTTGGAACTTACAAATGACAGACTGTGCCAGAGGCTGGCCAGCTAAGAGGGGAGCAAGCACAGCAGGGGCACACCTCTAACCCAGGCAGCACAGGCTGGGATCCCACAGGCACAGAGAGCCTCCCTCAGGTCATCACCCAGCTAGGAATATGTCTAACCAATGAGCACTGTGAATTAAAAAAAAAGAATCCTCTATGCATTGGTTTTCTGGGTTTCTCCTGTAATAGGGAAGATACTGGAATAACCTTTCTCCTCAGGCCAGCCCTCTCAGTGGTGTGCTTGCTTGCAAGTTGTTTTCCCCTGCAGTTATTTTCAATGCCTTAATGTTCCTCACCCTCCAAATGTTAGGGAGTATTATTTCCAGTCTTCCTTGAAACAGTTAGCATTGTTGCAGCCTTTTAACTCTTCAAAGTTTTACAGGCACTACCTAAATTATCTATAGTTATTTGCTTGAGCCAAAACCAGTCAATCCAAGTTTACCAGGGTTTTTATCATCCTTTTTCATATTGTCATAATTTGCCCACCTGGCAGTTGTCAGTGTTGCCTGTGTTACGCTGCCTTCACTACTGATAGAGGAAAGCAAACTCACTCATTCCACAGGCTCACTTGGTCACGGTGACAATTTAATACAAGATCTTCTCTTTTCCAGACAGCACAGACAGTGCTTCTTGTGGTTGCTGTGTTCCTGCTCTCCTGGCTGCCACACCACATCATCACCATGTGGGCAGAGTTTGGGCACTTTCCCCTGAACAACATCTCCTTCACCTTCCGCATCATCTCTCACTGCCTGGCCTACGGGAACTCCTGCATCAACCCCATCCTCTACGCTTTCCTCTCGGAGAATTTCCGCAAGGCCTGCCGGCAAGTCTTCACCTGCAGGCTCTTCCTGCGGCCGGTCTCTGCTGAGAAACTGGCCAGGGTGCGCATGGAGAACTTCTCCACCACACACTCCACTACGAACGTCTAAGCTGGGCTCACAAACATGTTTCAGGAGGAAGAGGAGGGAAGAGGGTTCTGTCTGGGGAGAAGATGCATACAAGTGTATTCCAGGGAGCAGTGGAGTCTGCAAAAGTGTGGACTTTGCCAGGTTACTGGAGTGGTAGGAGACGTATTTCCCTCTCGCTGTGATGGTACGTGACAGAGCCTATCCTAGGGTACCTTGCTAGACATTGGGCTATGTGCAACAGAATTATCTGAATGCCCATAAGATAGAGCCCAAATGAAGTTGTAGCTATGGCCATAGGATCTAAAATAGGATTTACACAGAAGGTAGAATATGTACAGGCAAGAAGAGAGCAGTTAATTATGTCTGGAGACAGTCATTAAGATGTGAACAATGAGTGATGCGTCATTCAGAGAGCAGTTTGAGAGAAGTCAAACTGAAGTCTTTGGATGTCTTTGTTTCAACAAATTTGACCATGTGTGAGCTGCATACACATTTAACTCACCAGTGGTAGAGTCTCCACATCTCCTTGAAGGCTTTGCTGTAGCATTTACCCATTGGGCAATTACACCTTTCATGTGATGCCTCAGTGGTGTGGCTGTCTGCATTTGGTGGCTCTGTATCAGCTTATATATCCCAGGGTTTGAGTGTCTGTGTGCTCCTGCATGTAATTATTGCTGTTAATCACTGGCTCCAGCAGCTGTCTCTTGGTGAGCAACAATAGGAAAATGGTATTTCTCAATATATGCTTAAAAAACTGTGATTTTGTTTGAAAGTACTGTCTACAAAATGGTTTTTTGGTAAATACAGTGTTCTTTGGAGTCTATCCACCCAAGGCTTTTTATTAGCCACTTTAGTACATAAATGCCCAAAATTTGTGGTGAGAGGTTTTTTGGGTTTTTGTTTGGGATTTTTGACCAACTGTTGTGATCAACAGTGCTCTAGCAACAAACAGGTAAGGGGATTTGTAACAAGTTCAACATTACTTCTTGTAACTATATAAAGTCCACATTACTTCAAAAGTAGGAAGCAAATGGCTGAAAAGATTTATTTCACTGTGTTGTCTAATTTGGTACTTCTGTGTGCTGCAATCCAGATTGACCTGTTCATAGACTGCAAAAATGTGAGTTACAGAAGTTAAACTACAAAGTACTTGCTGTTTATGCAATGAATAGGTCTCCAGTCTCCAAATGGATCACTCTTTCACTATATTTCTAAAGCTTGGGAGCTATTGTATTAGCTAATTTTACTGCAGTTTGTAACTTCCTTTAAGAGCTCCTTAAGTGTGCAATATGAACAGAGCCCAATGTACAATAGGATAAAGTCATTGCCTGATCCTTGGGTGACTATCTGTGCAAGTTTTCTCTTTGTTTAACTTCTACTCTCAGCATACTAAAGTAGATCCAGTGAATTATTTCCTTAGGAACTAGATTTAGATCCAATGCTATGATCTTCTCATTCACCATAATGTAGAAATCTACTATTTCTACATTCTGAGTGATCACACAGCCTGAAATGGATAGAATGGGAAAAAAGCCAATAAACAAAGGGTTGTGGCAAATCACTGCAACAGTATCAGAATTAAAATGCTTATTTGTGTGATTATTTACCATGGATACAAACTAGCAGCTAGATATGAAATAACCTCAGCCTCACTTCAACTCTCTTGGTTTGAAGCAAAATAGGACAAAGGCACAACGTTCAGAAGAAATCCTACACTCACTCTGTTACATGAGTCACTAGAACCTGTGAGTCAACACACTTCTTTCATTTAACCAAAGATATCTTTCATTATGGTGAGGTTGGGGTTTTTTCAGTCAGTTTAGAAACTGGATATATCACTACAGTATGCAGGAAAAAAAAGTGCAGGAAACATTTAAGGGCTTTTTAATTTTTATTTAATATAACATGAAGGAGCAAGATCCCATTTCTCAGTGAAAGGTAACCAAAAAATAACAAATTAAGGCCTTGAAAGGGCCTCGAGCATTATTGTGTCTTCTCATTCCCACTGTACTTTACAGGTACCCAGTCTAGAATTCTCTGAATGAACTGCTACATCACAAGAAAATCAAGAATCCTTTGTCCATTAGTTCTTTGTGTCAGGTTTTTTCTCCTACCACAGTAGCAATTTTTAAGTTTTAATAGCAAATGTTAGCTGATGGTGGTGGGCAGTAATGAAATGCAACAGAGCTATATATCGTAGAGACATACTTTCATTTGGATTTGAATTGAAATTATGTCTCAAAATAAGTAAACCAAATCACCTGATGAAGTAATTCTTCAATATTCTTCAAAAGCATTTTGTTACTCACTTGCTAGTTTCCTATGGGAAAGCCACGTGTTGTGATGGTGCAAATGAACACTGCAGCTTCCAGAACAGTGCATAAAGCCAACCTGATTACCTGGTTCTGAAACTCAACTCTACTCTTTCAAGCTGCCTTACATACAGCAGCTCATTCACTCTGCCTGAACGACCTCAAGGTAAGCCCCTACCAGGGAATGCCTTACAACCTAAATCAGCCTCCTTTCAGTGAAGGTTTACTGATGGAGTCCATTCCCGGGAGACCTGTTCTCTTCCGGGCTGCAGTCTCTATTTTCCGTACCAGGTCTACATCCCACCGATGGGTGACAAAACTGACCACAGCTCCAGGTGCCTTGCTCCCAACCCGGCCAACTCTGCCGGCACGGTGCAGGTAGTCCTGCAGGGTGTCTGGGAAGTCATAATTGACCACTAGCTGCACACTGCTGGTGTCCAGCCCCCGCGAGGCAAGGTCAGTGCAGACAAGGACGGACACGTCACCCTTCTGGAAAGAGGCAAAGATGCCAGCTCTAGCAGCTGCCGACATCTGCCCCTGCAGCCTCAGGTGCTTGATTTTGTGGTCGTCCAGGATATAACCCAGCCAGTTGACAGTGCTGGCAGTGTTGCAGAAGATGAGAACAGCCCCACCAGATGATGGGCGCTCCTTGAGCAGCTGCAGCAGCTCAGGCAGCTTGTCCCGGCCTTTCAGGCGGATAAACTTCTGCTGGACGTGGGGCGGCAGGCGGTGCAGGCTCTGGGTGCTGAGGTTGACAAACCGATCCACGTCAGTGAACTTCGCCAGAGTTTCGCTGAGCCCCGCGGGGAAGGTGGCTCCGACCACCACCACCTGCGTCCTCTCCTCGTTGGGACCGGCTGGCCCGGGAGCGCCGGCGGCCAGGGGCGCGTAGGCCAGGATCTCTTCCAGCAGCTCCGTGAAGGACTCGTCCATCAGCGAGTCCGCCTCATCCAGCACCATCCAGCGCAGCCTCTCCAGGGCCAGGAAGCGCCGCCGCAGCGCCTCCCGCAGCGCGCCGGGGGTGCCCAGCAGCACGGCGGGGCCCGGCGGCGGCGCCCGCAGCTGCCTCCGCAACCCGCCCGCGGC